>CAKNET010000060.1:44878-179851 GCA_930272545.1 Sphaerostilbella broomeana | reverse complement strand
CATACATACATACATACATACATACATACATACATACATACATACATACATACATACATACATACATACATACATACCACGTACAACATGATATCGTGCAGCAGTCGCCTCGTGGGTGGTGGTGGTGGTGGTGGCGGCGGCAGCATCTATACGTACCTACCTACATACTTTACGGTAGAGCCCCATCACGGATGGACAGACGGATGGATGGATGGATGGATAGATGGACGGATATGGGGCTTCGCCTCCCTCCACCTGCCTGCCTACATATCCTTCCCTTGCAATCGCGGGGAAACGAGGGCCATTGGACAGCAGACCGCAGCAGCTTGAATCATGGCTTCGGCTCCCAGGACGGATGGGGCATCAGATTGGATTGGGTTGGAATTTTGCATTTCATTTTACATGAGCGTCAGCCCAAACAGAGCTTGTCTGGGTGGTGATGCTGGGTGATGCTGTCCCTTACAGCACTCTTGTCCTTTGTCTTGTTGTTGTTGTTGTTGTTGTTGTTGTTGTTGTTGTTGTTGTCGGGAATTTCAGGAACAAGTTTCGCTCTCTGTATCATTGTCTTGCCTGCCATTGTCATCTCGTGTGTGCACGACCAAACAAAATAAAGAACAGCAACCACAATTTGCCCCCCTCGTGAGATTCATTCATACGAGAAAAATCCAGACTCTTCTTCCTTTCAATTAGGGGTTTCAGAATCACCCAATTATTTAGTTTCTAATCCCTATTTCTTTACAATTACATGCCTCGTGACCTTTTAAAAAAAGCCCTGTCTAATAAGCGGCCTCAGCTTTGATCCATTGATGACCAGCCCCGAGCCTGCTTTTACGTACAAGCGGCGGTGCGGCGGTGTCATGGGGATGGATGCCTCTTCCAGCGCTGTTTGTGCCTGACTCTCTCTCCGTCTATCTGCTAGCTCGATGCAGCCCGACACGAACCCAGATCAATCAACCAACTGATCCATCTGCATGAAGTGAATGTTATGGGTAGTTGAAATAAATCAATAAAGAAATGTACTCCGTATACTAGGTATATACCAGTACAGCAGCTTTTTTACACACAAGAGGCTGAAAGCTCCGTATAGTGAATCCATGGCACACAAACACACACCACACCTCCCCGGTACATTAGCCCCCATCTCCTAGCCGCAGATGCGCAATGCACCACTCTTCTCTTGCTTCTCTGGCAGACAGACAGACAGGGGTCGGAATTGACCGCTCAAACTCCCCTCCTCTTATACCCGTGGTTTTCGATTCCATCGTAGTCATCATCATCTTGGGCGAGGCTCTCCTCTTTTACCCTAAACGTCAAAAAAGCCCAATTTTACCTTGGGGTAGGTGTGGCTGCTTGCCCTGATTCCCCATCACCCATTGGTCCAGGAGAGCAGAAGGGAATTGAAACCCTTGTTATTTTTTTGCCGTCATGGTGATTTTTCTTCTGTCCTTGCTTCTGTCCGGTTTTTTGCCTTCCATTAAGAAAACGTGGAATAGAGCCACCGCGCATGCCGAAAACGTACGAGACTGGAATATATGCAGAGAGATAATAAAAAATTGGCCGTGTTGTAAATAAGATAAATAGGGCTGCTTTGGACCTCATTCTTGCGTCTTTTTTTCTTCTTTGATTCTTGTTCTTGTATCAACTAGTAGTTGAGGTATCACGAACAGCAAACAATCAAACAACACACCTAAACTTGCGTTAGCACCGTGCCATTGCTTCAAAACCCGTCTACCTGTAAGTTACCTATCATTATCACACTCTCTCTTCGCTGTTTCTTGTTATGCCTTACGTACTCCCTGATATCCACTTCGCGCCGCTCCGCCTAATGCCCACATACAAGGGGGGATAAAGACATACAAGACTCTCCAGCTAGTATCGCTCAAGTCGAGCCCAGCCAGTGCCGAGTGTGTGAATTTGGCTGCATTACAACCACCAGAGAGCAAAGAAGGGTGTACTTGCTGCGAATTTCAAATTCATCTTTACCCTTTCGTTTCTTTTCGTGTGTCTTCATCGTTTCTCCGCGTTTTTTCTTCTCCAAAGTAGCACGCTTTGGTCGTGTGTGTATTTTCCCCAAAAAGCATCACACACCCCCTTCTCCACAAGTTCGGCTGTCTGAATATCAAGAAAAAAAAAAACCTTGCCTCTTTCGGCTGGACTGTCCGCCCCCGTACCTCCCCTTCTCTGTCTCTCTTTCGCTCTCTTTTGCTTTCATATGACTGCGGTTCCGATATAATTTCGTGGCCCGGCTCTGCGAAGCTTTGCGCCGCCCGCCACGGGCTCCACTTGAAGCCGGCCGCACCCCCTTCGGATCCACATTTTCCTCTCTCGCTCGCATCTCCAGCCCCAGAGCCTCTATGCTAATCAGTTTTCGGATTCCGTCACAGGATAACATCGTACTGCACGCTTGCTCTCTGTACCAGCAACGAATATCAGACCGTCTCGGAATAGCTTGTACCTTTATTTGGGCTGTCCACCCCCCGATCTTTCCACACCTCTCGCCATATCCACTCGGCGTGTCAATCCGTTCACACGCCCCTCCCCTTCTCCTCGGCAAACACCCCCTTGTCCTTGTAACCACAGTTGCGCTTAGGCTAGCAGCTGAAGTATTTCGGGAAGAGTGACGATAGTTTTCGTAAACTCTCGGCTTGTTACCAGGGGCTTGTTGGAAAACTAGAAATACATAAAGGACGCCATGGATCCCAGTTTCAGAGCCGCTTCTCCTTACACAGATCCAACTGTTAAAGGTCCCAAGTCTCAGATTCAGGCCAAGGGAATAGATTTACGCAAAAGTAAGTCTTCCCAAAAAGATAGCCATTCTTTTGTCCACTTCCATCTTTTGTCTTCGACGGATGATATAACATGGCTTTTGGATAAAAGCTCTGCCAGACTTGTGTGGCTAACAGTGATCAAACAGTGATTTCAAGTAACGTTAACAAGACTGCTCTGCACCCCGGTGGTGTCCAGTACGTTCTACATGTCCTGTCCAGCGATATTAGCGGTTGCGAGAACATCAAAGACTAACACGCATTGTCTTCTAGGCCTCACCGCGAGCACACTGAGCTCGAGGAGGAACTCCACGAGACTGCTCACATTGACTACGACCGCGTCGCCATTGTACGTCACCTCCCCCACCAAGATGGGCCATAAGCTTTCCGTTTTGAACAAAGGACTCGGCTAATAAGAATCAATGTGCTTAGGTCGCCAACCCTTCCGTCGCTGCCCTTTACGAAGATGCCCTCGTCTACGAGAGCGGCACTGCCATCACCTCCAGCGGTGCTCTGACTGCCTATTCCGGCGCCAAGACTGGCCGTTCTCCCTTGGACAAGCGAATTGTCAAGGAGTCATCATCAGAAGACAACATCTGGTAGGTTGAAGTCGAATGCAGCATGCCAGCGCAACCAGTGGCAACGCAGGCACATGCGCCGGCATCTCATGCATGCCCCGTTTTGGGATTAACTCGGGGACGAACATTTTGGCTAATCATGGTGACTTTACAGGTGGGGACCAGTTAACAAGCCCATGAGCCCAGAGGTAGGTTCCTGATCTTCGATGCAATCGTCATTCCCAGCGTCATTGTGGCCTTCCTTAGTCCCGACTTCACCCATTGGGAGGAGGGGTTTTGGAGGCTTGTCGATTTTCTTTGTTGTTGTCTTTTGTTTTCGTCTCTCTCTCTGTTCAGTCAATTGTCACGCGAGCCGGATCGCCGCCATCGTCGCCATTCGCCTCATCTTCTTCCGTCTCTGCGTCCAGCACCGCACCCCCTCCTTTTTAACCGGGTCTCGGTCAAAACAATATTGGCCAGCCTCAAAAATCTGTCATGGGGCGTAAACTTCATCAGAAAAAAAAATAAGCCCAAGGTCAAGCCCAGACTGGTTTCTTGTCATGGCGGTCGAATCGGGTGCTTGGATGCAAAGCTGCCAAAGTTACAGGCAGCGCTTGGCGTCATGACAACCCCGCACAGTCAATCAAACACACACAAAAGATGACTTTTCGGTTCCGGCTGTCTCCTTCCCTCTTTCGGCTACCCCAAGAAAATGCTCGGGACTTATTGCCCCGCTGAAAACTGGGGAAGCCGACCATAAGCGGCCTGAGGCTTTCCGGTTCTCGCCTGCTTGCTTCCGCGGCAAAGGGCCTTGCTTTTGCTTGCTCGTGCCCATTGTACTTGGCTGGAAAATCAATCATCCTGGTCAGCAAGTTAATCAAGAAGGCCTCCAATATTTGGGATCCTCTTTTTTTCTTCTTGCATCCGATCCGATCCGCTCCGATCTGGGCGCTGCCTGAAACCTGCCCCAATTAGAGCCTTCGGCATTGTCAGCCGCCAACAAGATCTCGGCTGGTTGATTGGTCGCTTCCACGTCGGCAACGGGGTGCAGCAAAGACAACGACAATCAGACAAAGACAGAGAGACCATGATCACAATGACATCCAAGATGACAATGTCTGCGTTGATTTTTTTAATAAAACTAATACTGAGAGATGCTAACCATTATCATCAAATAGGTCTGGAAAATCAACCGTGAGCGTGCTGTCGACTACCTCAACACCCGCAACCGCATCTACGTCGTTGACGGCTATGCTGGCTGGGACGAGAAGTACAGAATCCGCGTTCGTGTCATCTGTGCTCGTGCCTACCATGCCCTCTTCATGAGAAACATGCTCATCCGCCCTCCTCGTGAGGAGCTCGAGCACTTCCACCCTGACTACACCATCTACAATGCCGGATCTTTCCCCGCCAACCGATTCACCGAGGGTATGACCTCTGCCACCTCCGTCGCCATCAACTTCGCCCAGAAGGAGATGGTCATCCTGGGTACCGAGTACGCCGGTGAGATGAAGAAGGGTATCTTCACCGTCCTCTTCTACGAGATGCCCATCAAGCACAACGTCTTGACCCTGCACTCTTCTGCCAACGAGGGCAAGAACGGCGATGTTACCCTCTTCTTCGGTCTGTCTGGTACTGGCAAGACTACTCTGTCCGCCGACCCCAACCGTGCTCTGATCGGTGATGACGAGCACTGCTGGAGTGACCGTGGTGTCTTCAACATTGAGGGTGGTTGCTACGCCAAGTGCATTGGTCTGTCCGCCGAGAAGGAGCCCGATATCTTCAACGCCATCCGCTACGGTTCCATCCTGGAGAACGTTGTCTTCGACCCTGTCAGCCGTGAGGTCGACTACGACGACGTTACTCTCACCGAAAACACTCGCTGCGCCTACCCCATCGAGTACATCCACAACGCCAAGATCCCCTGCTTGTCTGAGAACATGCCCACCAACATCATCCTCCTAACCTGCGATGCCCGCGGTGTCCTGCCCCCCATCTCCAAGCTTGACCGCTCCCAGACCATGTTCCACTTCATCTCCGGCTACACCTCCAAGATGGCCGGTACTGAGGACGGCATCAACGAGCCCCAGGCTACCTTCTCCAGCTGCTTCGCCCAGCCCTTCTTGGCTCTGCACCCCATGAAGTACGCCAGTATGCTTGCCGACAAGATTGAGCAGCACAAGGCTAACGCCTGGCTCCTCAACACCGGCTGGGTCGGTGCCGGTTTCGCCCAGGGCGGCAAGCGTTGCCCTCTCAAGTACACTCGTGCTATCCTCGACGCCATCCACTCCGGTGATCTAGCCAAGGTCGAGTACGAGAACTACGACGTCTTCAACCTCCAGGTTCCCAAGACATGCCCGAACGTCCCTGATGACCTGCTCAACCCCAAGAAGGCTTGGACCGCCGGTACCGACAGCTTCAACAAGGAGGTTGTCAAGCTGGGCCAGCTCTTCAACGAGAACTTCAAGAAGTACGCCAGCGAGGCTACCCCTGATGTCATCAAGGCTGGCCCCGTTGCCTAAATCAAAGACAAACAACAACAATAAAACACCAAAAAAATTTATACAAGCGTTTGGCATTTGATTCCCAATTGCATATCCATGATATCCACCGCTTGATTTCATGAGAGATGGACGCTGGTGGCAAGTCAAATATGACGGAGGAGGAGATCAAGTAGTATTATTAGACTATTTTCTTTTTTTTCTTGTTCTTGTTAATGGCTGAGGAAGAGTTGGCACACTTTACCCAGTTTATGTTGGGAAAGCATCAAGTATTAGGTCGGCGTTCTTTTTTCACGTCCCCGAACGGTCCGTGGGACTGGGGGATATAATAACATCCCCTGACGAGATTGTTATGCAGTCAATTGAAGAAGTTTAACAAAAAAAAGTGTTCTATGAATTGTGTGATGTGATGTGATGTTTAATGAACAAGCTGCAATAAATGTGGCTAATCGTAAAGAAAGCGAGGGCATCAAGTCTATAGTTATTATTGCCCTGCTATGCAACGAGAACATTCTTTGTTTTCCTATCTTATTGGATATTGACCGAAGAAAAAGACCCAAGGCAAAACTACCACGACGTATAATTGACGTTAAAACATGGAGTTTTATTTTTATTTTTCCAGATATTCAACGCAAGCACGACGTTATATATTAAATAGACACCAAGAAATGAGTATATGTATGTATATATATACATGTGTCGGCACCAGCAGTGAACGAAAGCATATTGCTGCGAGAATCTCTCTTAGGTGTTATGGATATAGAACTTATTCTACTAGTACATGGTAGAATGGTAATGGTAGCGTCACCTTATTTTTTAATAAAAAACATACTTTACAGGATATTGTAATGGTATCTATGAATATGAGAGAAAGACAGAGAGAGAGAGAGAGAGCGCCTGGCCACACTTGGCTTGAACTCCATGTGAGATCATCCCAGACGTCTCACGCTATATATACAGGGCTAAAACATGCCTGTTGTTCAAAGCTCCTCCCGAAAGTTTGACCAAGATCAGTACGAAGGATTGTTCCTTAAAAATTCCACTCCATGTTTAATAAGTATACACAAACCTCTTGTTCTCCTTATCTGTCATCGTAGACCAGACCTCGGGAGACATGTAAGCATCCTCATTCTGTTGGTGGCTGTTGCCACGCCTCTTGTTGCTCCAGACATAGTAAAGGAAGAGGGCAAAGGTAGTGACGGCACATCCGGCCTGAGTACCCATGACTGCCAGCTTGGCCGGACGGAAGTCAGGAGCATCACGAGCCTGGAAGGTCTGAGGTCCAATGATGTTGCCAAGAGAGAAGGAGCCACTGACGATGGCAGCAGCAAAAGCACGCTTGGTAGCACCGCTGACGTTGGCAACGGTCCACTGCAACAGCCCATGTTAGCGAACCCGTAGGATTGAGATGGATGTGAGGCAACACGTACGGCATAAAAGATGGTGAGCGGAGCAACGACAGCGTTCACCAGGTAAATACCAGCCAGCACGCCAGATCGCTGGGTCTTGGTGTCGAGGAATGACATCAGAGCACCACCAATGATACTATTGGCTTCAGTTAGATGACTTATTGTATAGGTTTTTGAGTTGCTTTAGCAGACGACTTACGCAGGGATGATACAAGCAATGATCCAAGCCCATCGATGAGACTGCTTGCGGATACCATAGCCGACAAGCAAGGTGAAAAATATACTAACAGCACCTGATGGCATGTTCATCAAGGCAGCTCTGTCAGGCGTGTAGCCTAGGTTCTTGATAAGGGTGGCAGAGTACGTCGTAACGACACCGCTAGAAACAGAAAGCTGCAGAACATTACGTCAGCATAGGCTTCATCAACCCTTTAGATGGAGAGAGTCAGCGAGTATAGGGGGGAGGTGGCTCACCAAAACAACCGACACGACGAGGAGGTACATCTGAGGGTCAACCAGAGCTTCGAGAATCTCCTTCGGGCGAAACTTGCGGTTTTGAATACCCGTTTGGTTGACGCTAACGTGCTTTAGAAGAGCAACTTTTTCATTGTCAGAGAGCCAAGTGGCCTGCATAGGAGTGTCAGGCAAGAAGAGGAACGTAGACAGGCCGATGGTCACCGTGACGCAACCAAGCACGATGAACATGATACGCCAGCCAGCAAGAGCAGCAGTAAAGCTGACATGCTGGAAAGCATAAGAAATGGCTCCACCTAGGATTTGTCCCAGGCCGAGTCCAAGATACCAGAAGGAGAACCTTGGGGCTTGCTCAGACTTGGTGTACCATTGGCTGCTAATGAGCATGAGAGAAGGACCAATTGTAGCCTCAAAGATTCCTAAGAAGACACGAGAGACGAGAAGGGTCTGATAGTTGTGGGCAGCAGCACCACAAGCCGTAGCCACACCCCAGAGAGTAACGTTGATTCCGAGCCACTTGGCAGCAGGAACAACCTGGAGGAAGTAGGCTGAGGACAGACAGACAGTCAGTATGGTGGTTTCCCACTTGGACGGGACATAATCAACTCACTGTTGGGTACCTCAAAGCATAGTAAGCCAACAAAGAGAAAAGTTGCAATATTGGAGAAGTCATTGCCCTGAAGTTTCAAGTCTTGGTTGAGGCCCATGACAGCAGCATACTACAAAAGAAGTTAGCTTACACAAGTTGGGGAACATATCGCGGCATTGGTCGAGCAATCTCTCTCTTATTCAACCATCTCATTGCAAGTGTGTGGAAAGGAAGTCTTGCTCACATTCAAAATGACCTTGTCAAGGAACTGCATGGTGTAACAGAGGAACATCAGTGGGACGATGCGCCAATCAATCTTGCGGCGCAGAGCATCAATGTTGATAGCCGCAGCACCAGCAGCATCTCGATGCTGGTTGAGGAAGTTCCATGCATCATCGACACGGTCTTTGGAGATGTCGACGTTATGAACTTCAGCATCGCTAGCCTTGTCACTGCCTCGAGAAGACATGATGATCCACGATCAAGTGCCGTAGTTCCAGTGGAACTCAGCTCTAATGCTGGAATGCAAATGATCAAGGGGCACGCCCTGGAAACGGTGACGATTTACGTGCACAGTATTGGCCGGAGATTGAGAGAAGCTAATCACCAGCAGTCGAGAGATGTAAAATCAGCAACAGAATTCAACTTGAAAAAGGTATGATCGTCGTTCGTGTAGAAGATCAGCAGAGAAGCTGTCAAAGTTGGGAGAATGTAACCCCGAAAAAACAGGTCAAAGACTGTAGAAGTACAAGAAGTCGAATAGCATTTGACAGGGAAAAGGACCACAGATGTAGACGAGGGAAAGGGTGTTGTCCCTTGTCTTCTTCGTGCCTTACTAGTCGTAGCGTGAATCTTAGAGCTTTTCCCTCGCACAGACAGCTAAGACAGACAGGTAAGGGATGGCAGAAGCAAACACAGTACCGCCACGAGGGGTCCCGACAGCAAGGCTGAATGCAGGTCCAAAGAAAGAACTATCCACCGGACTAGTGAAGCTGGAGACTAAGAGTTAAGTGGTAGGAATGAGTTGGGGAAAAAGAAAAGAAAGCTGCGATGGCAGTTTGGTATGAGCCCGTCTGCGGAGAGGAGTGAGTACTTGAGAGTGAAAAGCGAGAGATGTCTGTGGGGAGACCCCAAAAAAAAGAATGGCAAGGTTGCTGCTACTATTATGAGAACACTCGCAGAGACATGGTCTCACATCGATGTTGAATTAGCTTCAGAAGAAAGCTCATGCGCGGGTTAAGCCGCTCGCGCACATATTACTCGTGGAGCTGTTTCGTAAACTCTATGAGACCGGGATGTGCTCTAAACATGGTGAACAGGTCCGTGCGACAAGGGCTGTAATGATAGCAACCTCGCCGCGCATCTAGAACCGGACACCAGACCAGTTGGGGATTGAGACACTACCGCTGTGGCGTCAAGATCATACGCAGCTCGGTAGCGAGGGAGTGTCCAAACCCAGAATGGATGATTCGGGCGGGCTATTGTTGGCATCATAGGCCAAACAGCCAGCCACGACTCCAGAAGCGAGTTGCAGATGAGTCGATCTGCTTGACGCAGCTCTCCGTTCCGAGGATTCAGGGGAGGGCGAAACGGCCGCAGAAACGTACATTTCCGATGAACAACAGGGGAGATTCTGCGCCGTCGACGCTTTAATGCAGGGCGCTGCGTTCGGCAAGTGCTCTAGTTTGGTCAATTGGGACCCTTCTTGCGCTTAGCGTTCAGAGCACACTTGTTGGCGATGCTTCTGAAGCAAGTTTCAGTAAGGGTAGTTTGGCTCTATATGTGAAGCCTCCGAGGACCTTCTAGATGTTCCATGACTCTTGAGCAACAAAGCTATGTATTTGGTCCCTCGTCAACAAGAGTGCTGTTGACGAGTATGAATTGCGCCGAGCTAATGTATCTGATGATGGTCTTGTCTGCAGCGTGAACTGCTTTCTGCACATCGCCTGAGAATCTACATGGAGGCACTCTGTAAACATGGGTAGTCTCAATTAGACTTGCCTGCTCTGCACTAGCAAAACCCTGGGTGCCGTACAAACAAGGTACGGGTGCTGTTGGGGGCCGCAGGCCATGCTCCAGCAGAGCTCGGGACTTGGTGGTGTGCATCCGTCTTGAACGCCATGGTTCTCCATCCCTGGGCTGGGCTACCAGGTCAGGGCTGTTGGACCCTTGCCCCTGAGCTTGCATTTCCTGGTCTTGGAGTCTGTTGCTCGTGTGTCTGTCAGTATCTCTCGGATGAGAATGAAGTAGGTGACTCTGCTGGTGATGGCATCACTGCAAAGCACGAGCTGACCTGCCATCAGCCAGACACCTGCTATCTATGATTGCTTGTGTGTGTCTGGACACTAAGGAAGTGCATTCAGCTGCGCAGTCTCACCACAGCTGGATGTCTCACAAGGCGCGTAGTCAAGGGAGACATTAAATGCCTATTGCCAAGCAGAGTCGTTGCACAAAGAATTTCCCTCGAAAACTAAAGGTCAGTTCAGCAGGTAGAATAATCGCAACGGCGCTGATACAATTGATGTCATTTCTCACAATGTGATTGATTCTTTATTTTTATTTTTTCCAACTATTTTCATCTCTTCGCCGTTAGATATGGTCTGACTGTTGCTCCTTCCCCCTAGGAAGAGCGACGAGCGCGCGCTCGTGACGCCTGCCCCTCACTTTCCTCCCTTTTTTGATTGCTTTTTCTCCCTCAAGCTGTCATTAAATTTGTTTTTGTTTTTGTTTTTTTTTGTTTTTTCAACAGCGTCTATCAAGTTCAGATATAACCTCATGTTGCTTCATGTCAGATCCGGTAAATTAAAATAGCCTTACGAACCGTTCCAGGTCTATTGATCTAGCATTTTATCGTTCGCTCGGCCGATGGCCCTTGCGTTAAGGACTCCAACCCACGGATTGGGATGTATGATTTGGATTTTGGGTTAGACATACATTCCATTGTCCACGAAGTGCTGTTTGATACAGTCACATTTGGAGGCGTATCTCTTAATGCAGCAGAGAGTTCGTCAGCTTCATCAATGTCACGGAGTCTAGCCCAAAAATTCCTCGTGAACTCGCCGTTGACCAAACTCTCTCAGGTCGAGAACACCGAAACGACACGTCTCCCTCCAGCGGTCTTTGAACATCTGCAACTAAAAGTCCTTGCTATCTGCCACACCAAATTTAGAGATGCCAAACACCATGCCATCTCGACTCTTAAAGTAAACAACTACTATCCGACTCAGAGCCATATGGACGGCAGAACGGCATCTCTCTATCCACAGTTAAAGCCTTGTTTTGCCAATCCTCTCCGCCATATCTTGAATGATTAACACTTTGACATTCTCAGCCGGAAAAGAGCATTCATTCGCTCATTGCCTTCATGGACGGGAAAATCCGTGGCAGTCATCCAAATAGACGAACCAGGGAGGGTATGTGGGCTGTTCTGCCCTTTGGCTGGATAGTTGGTGAAGATCACCCCAACCATGCGCCACGTTTTCACAGTACGAGCAACTTTCCAAGGGATGTATACAGGCTAGTCTCCGCTCGTACAGCTGGTGAGCAGGGGGTATTGCCATCCACCCCTCGGCCTGTTACTCACCATTGGGCGACAGATCTGTCATCGATTGTGCATACCTACTGGCAAACCCGCCGACTCTGAGCAACGGCAACACGACAAAGTACATACGGTCTGCCAAATTAATCTAACATGAGACGGTACCTTGGCCAGCCAGCGTAGCATATTTTGACCCAAGACGTTCCGAAAGCCGGCGAGGATTCCTGACCCGGGGGTGCAATGCGATATCCCAGGCTAGATTGGCCCCCACCGGTTATCCGCCTGGAGGACTTCCGTTGCATTGCATTGGTTATGTAGTATTTCTCAACCAGTCAAGAGTTGTGCAGACTTGTCCAGAAACAAGGTCACATCAAGGGATCAAGGGGAAATGGAGACAAACGCCGCATCTCCACGTTGTCTCTCTTGCTGGGCTGAGAAGAAAAAGAAAGGAGCATCCAAGACATACACGTTTAGCAGCCGCTCTAAATCACTCTCTAGCTTCTGGCCTCGATCAACACTTTTTTTTCTGTATTTCTTTTGAGATCCCCCTCCCCTCACATACCCAAGTCTACCGGCTGAACGGTTCGTCCATAGCTTCTTTCGGCATTTTGGCTTGATAGAGGACCTTAGTCGGGGCCACGAGCTGCATATACAAATACATCTCCCACCCACACCTCCGTCATCACGCATCCCTTCACAGAAAAAAGATCCATACCTAAGCCAACGTCTTTGCACTCACTTCGCCAAGCGTTGCTAACTACTCCTCACTTACATTCAACCAGTTTGGAAACAACACCGCCCAGCATGACTTGGGTCAGCAACGCCACCCCTGAGGTGGACAGTGAGTCGCAATATCCAACGATTATTGCCATCTGCGTGGTCTTGTCAATTCTGTCCATTTCTGTTGTCAGCTGTCGCCTCTACATTCGAGCCACTGCTCGAGGTCTTGCCGGCGATGACTGGATGGCAGGCTTATCCATGGTGTTTGCTCTCATCTACTCAATTCTTTGCATCATCCGTATGTTGACTCAAATTACTACTCTTCGAGATTTCGAGTTGGCGCTGATTTGCAGAGCAGAAACCAAATATGGCCTGGGATTGCCCATCAAGGCCAGACCTGCGGCGAGCTTGATTCCTTACACGCGTGTCAACTTCGCGGGTCGTCCGTTCTACCAGCTTGGCATCAGCTTTTTCAAAATCGCCCTTCTCATCAGTTATCTGCGCCTGCTCAAGGGCACAGATCAGAAGCTCTACCGCAAGGTTGTCTGGGGTACGATTTTGCTGGTCTTCCTTGGGCACCTTGGCTGCACGCTTTCACTGATTTTTGCCTGCACGCCGGTAAGCATTTTGTATGATAGCTATACCACGCGGGCATACTAACAACACATGCAGGTTGACAAGTCCTGGAACCCTCTGAAGGCGGGAACATGTTTGGCTCCTGGTCCATCCTTTACAGCGTATGCAGCCGTAACGATTGTTTCTGACATCATTGTTGCTATTCTTCCGATTCCGGTCCTCCTCAAGCTCAACATACGAACGGCCAAGAAAATTGGTCTCATTGCCATTTTCTTGCTTGGTCTCTTTACGACTATTTGCTCCATTTTGCGGTACACCCAAATCAACCGAATCCAGTTTGGAGATGGAAACTCAACTATGCTTGTTCTCTGGGGAACCATTGAGTTCAATGTCGGCGTAGGTACTACCCATATTATGCACGACTCCTCAAAAGGCTAACACGTCTCTCTCTTCAGAACATGGTTTCGTCATTGCCTTTCCTGGCTCCAGTCTGCATGAGGAAGGCGAAGGAATACCGCAGCAAGAACTCATACAATAACGGATCATCCAACGAGAACAGCCACAACCGAGGTGTAAAGGGCGGCGAGCACATCAAACTCAGCGATGTCAGCAATGACAAGAGCATGTATGGTTCATCCACTGGACAATCCTCCAGTGAGGAAAACATACTTAAGGGCACTGGTAACAATGGCCACAGGATTGTAAAGTCCATCACTTACACTGTGCGAGTGGATGACATGGTGCAGAATGGGCCGAGGCGAGGTAACGGCAGTATAGAAAGCGAAGTCTAAGCCTCAAGGGCTTTTTATTATTCATTGAGTCAAGTTTGGATACGTTAAGTTATGGATGGGTTTTTGTGAATTTCGATTTTCTATGGCTACTGGTTGCTCATTCTGTCTACTATCTACGGGCCTGAAGCATCTCGCGATCTCAGGGGTGTTTTAGGGAGTTTTGATGAATTAGAGATACCAAAAAGAATTGGACGGCGAGGCAAAGTCAAATTTCTTTCATATGTATTAGTGCGCATGACCAAGATACCAGTTTTGCAACGACTTCTCAATCCCAAGCTTAAATAGTGTACGTATTGTTTGTAGACTGAAGCGAATCGGGATTGATGCCAAGATTGGTTCGAAGTTCACGGCGCAATGATTTGAAATAACCATTTTTGCTTCTTCTTCTCCTCGGCTGAGCAGTCACTTTTTTTTTTCCTTCTCTCGCCTTGCTGGATTTTCCCAAGGCTCGTCGCACAGACATTGCTGATCCGGCAGACGGCAAAAACAGTAGGCAGGGACCAGCGACCAAGCACAGTGTGAGTGGTGACTATGAGATACGCGTGTTGCGTGGGTGTGGGTGGGCGGCGGGACGGGCTGGCGTGGCGGCCGGAGTTTTTCGGTGGGCGGGCTGTCGTTGTGCTTTAGTTTGGTGTGGCTTTTGCTCGAATTTAGTGTGTACCGTCTGTGTGGATTGCCGGATGCGAAAAGTGCACGCTACCTGTACATAACTGTAGGTACCTAAGAAGAAGGGGGGGGGGGTCAGAGAGGACGAGGGCAGGTAATTTTGGGGATTACGAATCTGGAGGCTAGGTAATTTCCTTTTGGGCTTTACTTATTTGAGGTATTTGAAATATCGCTGTACATTCACTGCGGGTGGGTAACTGCGCGGCTCATGGCTGTTGTTGTCTGTCTACTTTACCTAACTACCTAGGTAGGTACCTAATTTACCCTTGGAGCAGCACGTCTGACAGAGAGATTACAGCTGTGAGTTGGCAACGTTGCAGAGCTGGCTGAGAAATACCTACCTATACCTAAAGGAGAGACAACGACAACAAAAAAAACCATAGGTGTCAAGTTAATTGATTGCTCAGACCTGCCGGGATTATCCGTCTTTGGCTCTTTCGATGTTACATTATCACTATTGCTTGGGTACGATATAGAACGAATGAGAAGAGGCCATTACTTACGACTAGGTTAGGTGCCTATACACAAGACGCTAGTATTCTTTTTATTATACGTGCAAAATTTCCCGGGTCTTTAAAATACCACCCTACTATGCTCGCTGCATGCAGCAGCTTCGTCTAATCGGGATAAAGCAGCGCGTTTTCTTTTTTCCCCACTAATACCAAAACTACGTGCTAATTTTGGGTGAACTGGCTAAAACAAACAAAACAAAAAAAAAGAGAATCTGACCAACAAGGCTAAGAAACTATTACCTAACCTAGCAAGTGCGTCGACTCGTCGTCAAATGCGAGCTTCATCTCACGCTTGCTAAGCAGCGGACTGGGGCCGGCAGAAGCACTTCCACCAAAGAGACTAGTCCAGTTGTGAGCGTCGAGGCAGGCCCTGCGCGAGGCGAGGACACCGGGTCTTGCTCTGGCGATGACGGCGTCTTCGTAGAGGTCTAGTGCTTGACGGAGGAGGAGGAGGGTACTTGTTGCTTCTTGGCTTGCAGCGGTGTTGGGTGCATGTGCATCTTCCTCTGCTGCTGCTGCTGCTGCGGTTGGTACGCTTGCTGCAGACTTGCTCAAGCTGGCTTCCGGTCGACCATCACCACCACTACCACTACCACTACCATCAACAGTGCCGGGACCGACAGTAGCAGCGTTGCAAGCTGATGGTGAGGCTGCGGACGACGAGCCGACAACGTTGTGTTTGGGGGCTGACCCAGTGGCCCGGCCCAGAAGTGGGACAATCAACTCTGCGAAATCGAGCACATCGACTATAGCGTGGTTGGCGCCTTCTCCTCGATCTGCAGATGCGAAAAAAGGCGAATAGAGAATGGCGTCAGCATTTTCTCGATTCGAAACGGTATCTAGATAGATAGAGAGCATGGTCTTGGGGTGGAAGAGGGGGGGACGGGGGTTTGGGGGTTTGGGGGCGTAAAATGAAGGGTTTAAGACATGGGAAGCTGGTCAGTTGTACGGATCGTGGCGTTGAAGAAAATGTTACGCCAGATGTCTAGTGTGCAGTGAATTAAACAGAGACGGCGGTCGGTTTTGGCAATGTTTGGGATAAAGAAAACAGAGGATATGTGAGACAAGCGACGTGCAATATGTTGTAGATGCCTTGGAATGCTGCGGAGACCTCTCCGGCTGGTGAAGCGAGAGCGAGAGAGAGAGAGGTAGAGATGAAGAGAAATGGTCACTTACACATGGCCATGAGATGGAACGCATCCCCCATCAGCACCACCTGGCCGGTCGAGCGCAGGCCCTTTGGCGGCGGCCAGTCCAGCACGTCCAGCCGCTTGATTTCCGTCTCGGGCTGAATGTTGTCCAGCACAAGCGAGCGAAAGGGCTCAGCCCAATGTTGCGCAATGGAGCGGAAGCGGTCACAGCGCTCCAGGTTTGTGGGAGGGACGTCGACCAGCTCAACATCGTCATCATCGCCACTACCACCACCAACACCACCACTGCCGGGAGTTGCTGAAGCGCTGTGATGGCGGCGGCGGCGGCGATATGGCCATGAGACATGCAGCTGGCAGCTGAAAGTATCGGGGGGGCTGTCTTTTTGGTTTCCGGGGCCGTCGAGGACTGTAGCATTGGATTGTCAGCTTCTAGCAAATGCGTCTAAAAAAGGTATTGTCCCTTTCTATTGTATAAAACGATGTGCTCATGATAGGGAAGTCGAGAGACCCAGTAATGGAAACATGGCACCTGATCCACGATTCATGGGGGCAGCGGCAGCGACGGCGGCGCCTCTCCCGCCCACACACACACAGAACCACTTGCGCCCCCACAGCAATATATTCAGGGCTGAACGAGATTCTTGGCTGATTCATGACTCAACCCACAGCACAGCAAGAAGCGATATCCATCCATACTGAGGAATGACAAACATCTTAGGAGGGGAAATGTGTAAAAATAAAATAAAAAAAACACACAAAAGAACCCCCAACTTACCGCTGAGATACATAAACGTATTATCCTCAGGCGACGCCCCCTGCAAAAAGAACCGATCCAGCTTCCTGATGGGCTCAATCTGCTCTGCCGTCAAGTCGATCTTGACGCCCATGGTTCGCACGGGGAGGAGCTGCATCCAGCGCTGAGTCTCTTGGGGGAACAAGGCGCGGCGGACGCGGGATTGGCCTCCGTCGCAGGCGACTAGGAGACATCCGGTGGCGGAGGTGCCGTCTTCGAAGAGGGCTGTGACGGTGTTGTTGGTGTTGTCGTCGTGGGTTGAGAATTCTTGGAATGTCTTGTTCCACTGTGTGGGTTATGAGGAAGTTATATGTTAGCTTGTGGGATGACGTATGAGTTGATGATTGTTTGAAATGATATGGTATGAAATAACATGACATAACATAAAGTAAAAGCGCCTATGTATCAATTCTGAATCTTGTGTCACACGACACTCTAGATAGATGGGTCCCGGCTTGCTTCTCTCCTGCTGCCTCATCACTAACATTGCGTATTTTGATATCTTGCCAAGGAAACTCTTTCAAGTACAGCTTAGGAATTATGAACAGCCCTCATTTTATGTAGTTCCGTTCAGAGGCTAACAAACAAACAAACAAACATAAAAGACTCACTCACCTCAACAGCAACCCCCTCCGCCATCAACCTCTTCAACCTCTCCCTCGTCACCCTGACCCTCTGCGCCCCCGTCGCCCCCGGCGTCTGCGACATCAGCTCCCCCGTCCTGTAGTTAAAAAACGGAAACCTCGACACCTCCCCCCGCCGGTCGGCCTCGCGATCGACGCTGGCCTCGTCGCATATACGCCCAGCCAGCGCCGGAGGGAGCAGTCGCCGCAGCGCGGGCAGCGACCAGTGCAGCGTGAGGCCCCATCCCGCGCCGCGGGAGGTGAGGTCTGAGTCGCGCTCGAAGATGCGGAAGGGGATATCTTCGCGCTGGAGGTGCTGCGCGAGGAGGAGGCCGCTGAGGCCTGCGCCGATGATGAGGACGGGCAGAGGCTTGCTGGTGCTGGTGCTGGTGCTGGCACGAGGCGAGGGGAGATCGCTAACACTGTGCATCTTGACTTGACAATGGGGGTTCTTTTCGATATCACTCTACTCTATCAAAGAAAATTATAATAAAAAGTGTAGCTAAACCCCTTATAATATTTCAAAAAAAAAAAAAAAAAAAAAAAAAAAGACCTCAATCTGACATCTCAACATCAAACTGTTATGCGCGACAACTAAACTAGTTCCTGTCAGTATCAACTCGTTGATTGGCTTCTACCCATTTGATACCACCAATCCCGCCCGTCGGACCGTTTGTGCGGCCGCCCCCTTGGAAATTCGCGGGGAGGGTCTGCCCGTGCTAATAACCAGCCAACCTCTCCCTTCATAAATAAATAAATAAATAAATAGAAAAATAGAAAAATATCTACTACGGTATCACCTTCGATTTGCATATAGTTCAAGACTATAAGACCTAGGTTTCATCACCGCAGCAGGCCAAAACGGCATCAGTTACGTCTATTACGGTGCTACTGCTTCTTCCTTGCCGTATTCGAGTCTACCTCCCAAAAGTGACCAGCAGCGGCGATCAAGTCCCCAAAATCAACCCCCCTAATCAAACTAACCCTGTTCTCGTAATCCTCTGTATGCTCGCCGCGCATCTTCGGAAATTTGAATGCTCTGTGAATGTAATTTCCATGGCTCATCCACATCCAGGCAGACACTCACTCCACCCTGATTCCCCCCCCAAAACATGTGCGGAACAACCGAATAATTATCTAGATCCCAATTTGATATGTCAACCACAGAACCAAGCACTCCGCCTCCAATGTGACATTGGTGGTGTCCAAAAGGCAGCAGCAATAAAGAAGCTTCTTGGGGACATTCTTCCGAGATGCCATATGAGGATTGGGCTGCGTCTATGAGGCCTGTCCACATCTAGATTTAATTTTACGACTGGTTACTTTTGAAACGAGCTTTTTTTTTTCTTCTTTTCTTTCTAGAATATAGAGTCTCCTGCTATTGCGATACTTGCACAGTTTCGTGGCTTCGGATCTGACCCCAGATAAGCATATCTCTCTCCTTATTTTTCCGGCGTAAAAAAACAGACAGCTCTCTTTACCCATGGTTCGATTGTTTCATTATGTCGTGCAACGTCAATGGCCTGATTTAATCAATCTGGAAAGACCCCATAATATAGGGTGCATGCTCCGGGAACAAAAAGGTGTTTCCGTCCCACCCCAGATCTTCCGGAAGAATTGAAAATAAAAATACCCTGTCCCACAAAGCCTCGAGAAGCCGAACCCGCCAAACCTTGCTCGTTGTGATTTATAGTACGCGGTGGTGGTTGTTATTGTTGTTGCTGTTGTGGTTTTTAAGGAGAGATTCAATGGCTTTTTTTTTGTTCTTCCATATACTTATTTAATTCAAGCTGATTGGTATAGAATGGCCCATGAGGCACCAAGATCTACATACTAGATCTCTTCCTCGGCAGTGAACACAACCAATCTGCATCGATTGTCGGTAAACAAAATGAACGAGAACCAAAAAAATTTCTCATCGCGCCATTCATCCCCAAAAATTCTGATCTCCAACACCCAATTGGCCACCTTCATCCCGGCAGCGACAACCAAAGGGGCCACCGAGCGGCAGCCGAGCTGTGGCTTCCCTCCCCCCTTATCCCGGCAAATTCTCCAAGGGCTTTTTAAGCCTGGCCAATGCTCACAGGGTTAGGTAGGGGGCCCTAGGGCGCTTCCCGGGCAGAGGTTAGGTACTTGGACAGGGGTGAGGGAGGTACTTCGCAGCCTCAAGACGAGCACTGTAGGAAAGAACTGCGGCAGATTTGGCCCCTCCTTGCATGCATGCACGCATCAATCCCTAGACACCGAAGAGCCAACATGGCAACACATCGCGCGATCACACTAACACCAGAAATACCTCCTCTCCTAAGCTCATTGCTTCGCTTAGAAAGTGGCTTCATCTTTGTCAGTTTTATGTAGATATTTGCGTACCTGCCTGCCTATGTACATTTTTTTCAGGCACCTAGCTATTCGCAAAAATAGAATGCCGAGCTTCTTGATCCTCCCTCCATAATGAAGGTATCGAACGATATCTCTTTTCACCAACCAACAACTTGAACCCCCAGCCAAAAAAAAAAAATTCAAGGTTCCCATGTTTATTTTCCTCTTACACGAGAATCTGCACTCCCTCATTTCTACAACCAAGGATCCCCTGCGTAAAACAAAAAAAGAAAAAAAGAAAAGTTCTTGCTGTTGCCGCCACGGCAATATTCGGAAACGCTTCCGACGCGCCTCACAAATACATCCATCACCAACTAACAGAATGAAATCTTGGTGGCAGGTTTCCAGATAATTAACAATCTCGGCTATATTCGTGATGTCTTCCCGTCGGGTTAAAACGCTCAAGGCTTTTGTGTACAGTGGTCTCGTTGCCGCTATGGCAGCACCATTGTTCGGGAAATTGTAGTAGATATAGTGGTCAAGGACGGAGATATAGAGCGGACCGAATCGATGGCCCGCCTTCTCTTAGAGACTGATGAAGAGGTATTATACGGGCGGCACGGAGCAACTCTCGTGCCTTCTGACTTGGTTTGACCCGAAATCAAAAACAGCTTGCGACTTCATTTGTAGCAGTCAACCCGCTTCTAAAGTGCAAAAATGCCACTAGATTGAGCTCATGCAAAGCCATTGGGTTCAGGTTCTACCACTATCTCGGTGCCAATATATTATCCGTAACATATGCTTACTTGGTGAAAGGCAACTTCATCTTCACGGTCAAAGTCCTTGAAACGTGCGCCACGCCGCCAGTAGCTGAGGTCTTACGAGGGGACAAGGGAAAATAACAATATCCTGCTGTGGTCTTTGTAAACCGGTTGTCATTCCAAGGCAAACAGTAGGAGTACTACTGACATTGGTCACTTATGCGTATGGTCTCTTCATATCTCACATCTCAACTATCATGAATCACATTTCACATATCGCATCAGACAGTCGGGCTTAGGATTCACAGCTGTGCCTAGAAATTCAATTCATTTTGTTTGTTCATGCCCTGAACCCTTGAACACCGATCATGATCCCTGAGAAAAACCCAATGCAAAACGGGTATTAGAAAGCCTAAATCTTGGTGGCAGCCTCGATAGCCTTCTGCTTCTTGATAATGGCCATCTGAGCCTTGGCACCCATAATGCCGCCACCCCACTGTCTCCGGGCCTGGTCGTGCTTGTCCATGTAGCCATCCTTGACGGCAGAAACGAGCTTGGACAGCTCGGTCTTGTCCTCAGCTCGGACCTCAGTGAGGGCCAGGACAGCAGCGGTCTATGATACATTAGCAATTGTGCACCTATATTGGTGGACGTTGGCAGTAACTGCAACTAACCTTCTTGTGAACAACGGTTCCCAGACGGGCCTTGCCCTTGATGATGGCATAGGGAACACCCATCTTCTTGCAGAGAGAAGGAAGGAAGACAACCAACTCAATGGGGTCGACATCGTTGGGGATCAGAACAAGAGAAGCCTTCTTGTTCTCGATGAGACCAACAACGTGGTTGAGACCGTACTTGACGGTGTAAGGCTTCTTGCTGACATCCTCCTTCTTCTTGCCCTCCTTGACGGCGGTGGCCTCCTTCAGGAGACGCTCCTTCTTCTCGATCTTAGTTTCAGGGCGGTACTTGTTGAGGAGCTTGAAAGTCTGAGCGGCGGTGTTGCGGTCGAGGACGTGGGAGAACTGAGCCAGAGAGGGGGGAACCTTCAAGCGCAGGCTAAGGATCTTCCTCTGGCGCTGGAGGCGGACATATTCGGGCCACTTAACCATGCGAGACAGGTTACGCTTGGGCTGGATGTCCTGGCCAATGCCATAGTTGCGGGGTCTCTTCTCGATGAGAGGGTTCTGCAACACGATCGTTAGATTTTCAAACTAGATCACAAATTTATACGGGGGAGGTTCGTCTTACCTTGGGACCCTTCTTGCCAGCCTTGGACTGAGGGAACGGGGCCGGGGCCACCTTCTTTCCACCTTTGGGAGGCTGTCATTGAGAAAAGAAGACATCAGCGATTTGATCAAGCCAAAAAGTCTTCTCTGAACTCTAACGAGAACACATGGTGGCATGTTTCAGCACACATTGTGTCTCCAGCCAAGTCTTCACCCTTCAGTTCACGGGAACGTCAGGCGGAATTTCCAACAAAAGTCGCCGAGGCGATAATTGTCGGATCAATTGCGCATTTGCACATTTGACTCACAAACTGTGGCCATTAGAGTCTGGGTGACTGTTAACTTACCATCTTGTTCGTTCGGCTGTGGTTTTGTCCTGGTTGAACAAATTTCCTGTGATGCCGTGGATGGATGGGTTGCAAAGAATCGGAAGAAAAGTCAGCTGCAAATGGTGGGCGGAAAATTAGGGCTTCAGTGTCCCGGTTGTTGTAGGCCCCACTTGTGAGGCGTTGTGGCGCCAGACTTGTGGCTGTTTTCACGTGACCTTATCGATTATCGTTCCCTTTGGAAAATTCCCTTGTCGTCTTACCCTGTAACACGGTCAAGATGGGGAGGGATTAGATGACGCTGGTGTATCAATATCAAGTGGATTTGGGACTAAGAATCTCTGACGATAAACTTATAGTTTGAAGCCCTTTGAGATATCTCAGAAGTATACGATTCGGATAACTGGCTTAGTGAGGTTTAGTCCTCTGAGTCACCAAAAAAAATGCCCCCCACATCCTGTATGCGATGCGATACCAACAAAGCAGTTGTTAAGCGGCCAAAAAATCACCACAAGCTGTGTCGAGAATGCTTCATAGGAGTTTTCGAGGATGAAGTACACCATACCATCGTATCCTCCAAACTATTCTACCCTGGAGAAAAGGTAGCTATAGGAGCGTCAGGGGGTAAAGATTCAACAGTCCTCGCCTCAGTTCTGAAGACACTTAACGAGCGACATCATTACGAGCTTGATCTTGTCCTACTCAGCATTGACGAAGGTATCAAGGGATATCGAGATGACTCATTAGAGACGGTAAAACGGAATGCTGTCCAATATGACATGCCGCTCAAGATAGTGGGCTACGACGAGCTTTATGGCTGGACGATGGACCAGGTCGTTGAAACGATTGGAAAGAAAGGAAACTGCACATATTGCGGCGTGTTCCGCCGTCAAGCACTAGACCGTGGAGCGAAGATGCTAGGGATCAAACATGTCGTTACTGGACACAACGCCGATGATGTTGCCGAGACTGTTCTCATGAACTTGCTCAGGGGAGACTTACCTCGATTGTCCCGCAGCACTAGTATCGTCACTGGTGGCTCAACAAACGATGTCAAAAGGAGCAAGCCTCTGAAATATGCATACGAGAAAGAGATCGTGCTCTATGCTCATCACAAAAAGTTGGACTACTTTAGCACAGAGTGCATATACAGCCCCGAGGCTTTTCGAGGAACCGCGCGAAGTCTTATCAAGAACCTAGAGAAAGTTCGACCAAGCGCAATATTGGACATAGTTAGAAGTGGCGAAGACATGGCCCGACTCACTCCAGACAAAGGACAAGGAGCCTGCGCTTGTGATGAGGAAGACGGGATAGGCGGTTGCGGATCTGCCAATGGGCGTTCAACCGGCAGTGAGTTGCCACAGATAGAAACTCGAATTAAAAAGCAGCCCAGGGTTGAAGAATTGGAGACGGAGATTACATCTGATGGAACACCAAGAACCGAGGACGTGATCAAACTTCCAGTCCGCCCTCGCCGGCCAAAAGAGACGGCACCGATTACGCTGCAAACACTCGGAAAGTGTATCAAATGCGGCTACATGTCTAGTCAGGCCATGTGCCAAGCTTGTACCTTACTCGAAAATCTTAATAAGAATAGGCCAGAAGTCGCAATATAGGTCACAGCTTGGCTTTGGCTGATGAAGGTCTTCATTGTATGGCACCGTCCATGTCACAGTGAAATTAATATGCTTTGCTCAATATGGTTGGCATAACGTAATAAACGTGTTTATTGCATCTATCATTTGTCGTAGGTTCGATTTTTACCCTCAAGCTGGTATATATATACTGCCTCCTCCGGTATGCCATATAGTCCAAAATACTACACTTTAGGTGAACCTCTTTTCCAACTGCCATTGCGGTTAGTTTGCATGTACAATCAATAATTTGACAGTGAATCATACCCTCCATCCATTGGTGAATTCGAACCCTGCTGGTGCCTCCGGGTTGTCCGCCTGTCCTCTTAATGTTCCCGTAAGTCGTCGGTCTCTCTCCATCACTTGATTCGTTATTAGCGGTCTCAAGGTCTTGATTGTTCGAGCTGGATAAAGCCATCGGTGGATAGTTCTTACTTTGCTATGTATCTAGTTAGTCCATTGAAAGCCTTCAAACATGCCACGCCTAAAGTGAAAAGACTGACCTTGTCCCACTGATCTAGAGAGTATCGCGGTCGCTTGCCTTCGTTCTGCCATGTCTTAAAAGCGGCAAGTCCGGTACCGGTGACGCCGAACATCTGGTAACCAATAAGTCTTGTGGTCATTCCATTTCAAACATCACGTCCTTTGTACGTACACCAATGATAATGGCATAGGGAAGTAGAGCCTCGAAGGGGACGGGCATGACTGAGTTGCGCCGCCTAAGCGGTCTTGAATTGACAATTGACTAGAAAGAATGGCAAGAATTAAAGGATTTCCACAATCGCAGAAACCTCAGAGTTGGACGCGATGCACCAAGCTTCTATCACCTAAGCTCTTTGATAGCGAAGCCGCACGGCAGTGAGCCAAATCTATCGGATCCGCAGATTCATGCCTGAGGCCTCAATATGCATATCCCTGAATGGATGCATAGTTAGTGCGACGATTAATTCGCACGGTAACACAACCGAATCTGAGCGGGAAAACGCGATGAGTGAATGCGACCGCACTGTAGTGCCCCAAACCCGCGATTTCTGAGCAACTGAACTTGCGGAACGCGACTGGATTATCATCGCATCCCATTCGAGTTTATCTTGAGAATCTGGTACGTTATATGCGACTATTTATTAGGCTCCCCCTGTAGAAAAGTAGCATTTTGGAGAGCTCATCAGATTTACAGGTGTAGCAGTCGATTTGCTCGCTCGATGAATCGCGTCTAGCCACTGCCCTACATGCGGCCTCACCCTTAACCGAGATCTAGTCTGGCAATTCGCTTTCGATCGATATGCCAACTCCAAAGCAGTATAACGTTTCTTTATCCCCAAGAAACCAGCGGTAACAATGGCGAGTGCTCAGGCAATGGAGGAGGAGCTGCAGCAGAGTGTCATGCTCTCGGAAGAAGCTGAATACGAGACGGCGGATACTGCTGGCGAGGATGCCGCAACACCTGCAGCGATTAAGTCCGAAGAAAAAGATACTGAGTCTACGGGGAAAGAAACTAGGAATAGCTTCACCGCAGAAGATGAAGACGAAGATGAGGAACTTAGCGACCGCGACGCATCTGGTGAAGAGGTCGACGACGAAATGGATGATGCATTGGACCATGACGCAGAGGGCGAGGACGATGATGAGCTTGTGAGCCGACAAATAGTGGTTGGCCAAGCCCATCGAGGCGAAGAGAACGAAGATGATGAGGTGGATGCCGACATGGAAGACGACGACGATGACGACGACGAAGGGGTCGGCGCTGTTAAGATCAAGCCTGGCGAAACAGATGATGAAGACGACGAAGCCGTGAACGGCGATGCCGAGAGTGACGTTTCAGACCTACCGAGTGCTGTCGACGAGGATTCAGATGAAGAGCTCCCTTGGGAAGAAGCTGAGGAGGCTGTAGAAGACGGAGAATCAGAAACAGGGCCTTCGAACATTTGCATATTCTGCAAAGAAGATGAAGAGAATGATCCTAGTGAAGACTTTGAGGCTTTCTTAGCATGTTCTCGTTGTGGTGATAATGGTAGGATCTTTATATCGGGACTCTTTATGTTTCTTGTTTCCACTAACATGCTCTAGCTCATCAACAATGCGCTCGAAATGCGGCTGCTATGAGCGAACAGAACAGTGAGTTCATGTATATCTAGCAGAGACACGTAAATCTAAATGCTAACGGACGTAGCTGCCAAAAATTGGAAATGCCCTGAGTGTGGCAATGGAGACTCAGACGTTGATGAAGCAGAGGATCATGGCAGAGAGAACGCTAGTGTGGATGGAGATGCTAAATCATTGGCGCAGATCTCGGATGGCCCTCAGAAGGATGCTTCACCTGCAAAGAAAGAAGAACAGGACGTGGAAGGACCGTCTGCTTCTATTGAACCAAACACCGGCGGAGAAACCAGTGATGGATCCCGCATGTTACGAAAACGCAAGTCATCCTCTGCCGAGCCCGAGGAGATTAGTGTTGCCCTTAGGAGGCGACGGAGGAACCCATCAACTGATGCAGCATCCATCAATGAAGATGCCGAGAGGGGGCAATCGGCGGAGCCTACTAGGGGAGGCACTTCTCGTGCTGTTCGACTAAAGGCGACTCGCCCAGTCCCGGTAACCGTGGAGAAGAAGTCCCGTACGACACTTGTCTTGAAGATCCAAGTAAGACCTGGAAATTTGAAAGAGATTCTGTCACGGAGGCGGAGGGATAGGAGACGTTCTGGTGCCAATGCCCGGCCTCCAAGGACTCCAGTGGCACCTGCAGCTCCTCGCCCAAGCAACGCAGCTGTTGCAGCAACACCTATGCTTCCGACTCCATTCACTACAGATTTATACTCAACACCGTTCTACTCATTTTTTGACAAGGAAACCGATGAAATGAAGGGAAAACCATACGGCGGAATCTTGACCGAAACTGAGGCCGATACATCGAAAACGCTACCGCAACCAGATGATAGGAGAAGGTTTGATCAAGCTAAGCAGCGAGCCGAAGACGAGTGGCGAGCGCGCATTCTTGCCATGCAAGCGGAGGCGGAAGTGCCGATCCGAAGAACCAAGAAGTCTAGTGAAAACGCAAGCCAAATCGAGTGTATCGAATTTGGCGGCTGGGAGATTGATACTTGGTATGCAGCACCATATCCTGCTGAGTATAGTAGAAATCGGGTGCTATATATATGCGAATTCTGTCTCAAGTACATGAATTCAGATTATGTGGCCTGGCGGCATAAGCTCAAATGCGGCGCCAAACATCCGCCCGGAGACGAGATATATCGCCACGGGTCTGTGTCGGTATTTGAGGTGGATGGTCGGAAGAACCCCGTCTATTGCCAGAATTTGTGTCTTCTGGCAAAGCTCTTCCTGGGTTCGAAAACGTTATACTACGACGTGGAACCTTTCCTTTTCTACGTGCTCTGCGAGTATGACGACTGTGGGTATCACTTTGTTGGCTACTTCTCTAAAGAGAAGCGGGCAAGCAGCCAGAATAACGTGTCCTGCATTTTGACACTACCGATACACCAAAGGAAAGGCTATGGAAACCTACTCATCGACTTTTCATACCTCCTTACAAAGGTGGAGGAGAAAACGGGATCACCAGAGAAACCTTTATCAGACATGGGCCTTGTGTCATACCGCAACTATTGGCGGTTGCGCCTCTGCCGCTATTTCTTGGATGTATTGGATGGAGACTCATATAAGCAAAATGGTCTGACAATCAAGCAAATCTCAGACGACACAGGCATGACTCCTGACGACGTCATTGCTGCCCTGGAAGGTTTACGAGCCCTAGTACGAGATCCTCAGACAAAAATCTACGCCTTTCGCATCGACCTGGAATACTGCCAACAGTATGTCGCTAAGTGGGAGTCAAAGGGTCACGTCCAGCTGAAGCCAGAAGCTCTGGCTTGGACACCATATGTGATGGGCCGTAGCAATGCCGTCAACTTTGAGCTAGGCCCACCAATCAATACCATTGCCCCGCGTGAGGAGGATGAGGCCAAGGTTGAAGAGGGCCCCAACGGTATCAGCGCAGACACAAAACCATTCGGTAATGGAGAGACACGGGAGCTATCACAACAGACTGATGCCCCAGGGGAAGATGATCAATCCGAGGCTAGTAACCCTGAGCCCTTGCCCCTCTTGTCTGTTGAGAAGGTTGCATCAGAGGACAAGGAGAATGCTGAACCTGAGGATGAAGCTATGGGTGAGGTAGATGACGATACGCCAACTTGGGCGATGCCATACCGCGATATTCCTCGGAGCCGCTTTGAGGTATTCCCGCATGTGAGTGGAAGTCGCCGTGCCGACCGTTCTCGGCAGAGCATTGGGAGGTCGTCTGCCGCTCGTACGACAAGCAGCTCCCGTCCTCGACCGAAGCGACCTGGGGGTAGCAGCCGTCGGCCAACGGCGAGTCGCCCCAAAAGCAGCTCGTCACGACGCAAGAGTGGCGGCACAGGCCGTGGGCCCGGGCGATGGCCAAAGGGAACTAAGAAAGCAGACTACGGTAACGCGCAGAGCGGCCCTGGACTGCCCCCTGGATGGAGAGACAAGCCAGAGGGCGCAAAGGAGTCATCTGGCGGCAAAGACTGGCAAATGGCGCCCACTGCGGCAGACGATGACCCTGCCCAAGACGAGGTGCGGGTATTTGTGGCTGATCCTTCGACCAACGGGATCATCGTGGGCGGCGGAAAACAGGAAGCAGCTGAAACACCGTTCGGTGAAGACGGTGAGGACGGTGATGATGGGGCAGATGAAGAGGATGAAGAGGAGTCTAATGCACCAGACGACGATGCCGACGCTGAAGGGGAGGATGAATGAGCTGTATAATGAGGTGCTTTATTGTGCGTAACAATGTACAAGGCAGAATAGGTTTAGGAAATGTTTTATCTTTCAGGGGGGCGGAGGGCAGGCACGGCGTATAGGCCAATGGCGCAAGGGACGGGGGATTATACCTTTTCTTGCCGAGGCATCTTTGGCCGCGGATATTTTTTATTATTATTTATTTGCCCTTAACAAAATGTTGTAAACTCTTGTAAACTCTTGAGTCCGTTGATGGTTGTGGTGTTTCGGTGTGTATAGTCAATTTGGTAAAGACAGCTTTCTCAATCTACCATGAGCCTCCTTGTCGGGCAACTAACAAGGGGAAGTTGATTTTCATTCACCAACACAATGCTTTCGCAGCTATCACGAGTCATATCCTCCCCTAACTGGCTGTTTTCTCGACTCAAGGATATCCCGAAAATCGTCGACTCTGAAAATACCCATACCAATACGGCGGCTATACCATTGCTTTCTTAAGGCTAGGAATGCGCACGCCACAAAAATGCAGCTGATAGCTCATATACCTACCTACTATCAATTCCATAGAAGAACGGCCCGTCAGGTGGGGAAAAAGCCGAATATATTCGGGATGTGGGGTTTGATTTCCTTTTTTAAGCATAAGAATAAGCTGAGAGCTCTGTTTTTGTACCAGTATAGCCTTTTGTTTTATGCTGTTGTACGGAGTCATATATCATATCTATGCATGTTAATCTTGCTGTGGGCGGGACGAAAAATATCGGGGTGGGATCTCATTCCCGCTTGTAGGGTGTAAAAAAGATATGGGGACGACCGATTGATTGATTGATTGATTGATTGGGTATGGTATTATCAGACTTGATAGCATCCGTGGACCCCTTCCTCACTGCATGGTAATGATGATGCTGATAGGTATTGTGAGGTGGATGCCCATGTCAGCCTCCCCCATGACCTGCATAAGAAAAGGCAAAGAAACAGAAGCCGTTTGTTTGTTTGTTGGTGATGTGTTTTAAACCAAACCTCACGCGATATTTTTCGGGATCCATACGTCTAAATTACCTGTCCCTGTTGGCCCGGCCCTTGCAGCCACGTTGTGTTGTGTACGACATAACAACGTGTTTGCCTCCCCCCTTCCTATGCATGAGAGCTTCTATCTTTGGCTCCGAAGATATCCGGATGCAGTAGCATGCTGCTATTTCGGAAGGGCGGGCTGATTTGCCGTTACGGGCGCTAGATGCCCCTGATGACTTCGGGGTGCGTGCGGTGTAAGACTGCGTACTGGATTTTTGGACGAGAAAGGGGGTTGATTGGTTGAATGGTTGGTGCGTGAGGGCTCTGTCGTTATTACTCGTGGTTGCGGGTTTGTTAGGCTGTGAATTGGGGTTGTTGATGGTTGATGTTTCGATGCTAAACGGATGTGGATGATGCTGGGGAGTACGGGACATACACGCATATGAGACGACAGTTTTAACAAGACGAATAATAGATTCGTGTAAGAGTCATAAAAGGTGTCCATTGGAGAGGTGGTTGTCTATTAAGGAACCAGAATATCCTTAAATCTTTTGTAATATTGACCATGGATGGGGTATACATCAAAGCAAAAGCCTATCCATCCAAGCTGCCCAGACCATTTTGCGCCATTGCCATTGAACTATAAAGCCTTCATAATAATTCATAATAACATATCTATTCGTGTGCGTGTTTCTGTGTGCCAGCACGTATTTGGGTGTGTGTGTGTGTGTGTGTGTGTGTGTGTGTGTGTGTAATCTCGTACATTGTCATGTTCCGTCATGTCGTTTTGTTATGCGTTGCTTCTTAAAAGACCGTCGGTTCCAGCACCTTCCCCGTCTGCAACTGGACCTTCTCTGCGCCCAGCATCACAAACAAGACTCGACACGTCTCCGAAGTGCGGTTCGCCCACTCGTGGTTCACGCCCTGCTGGACAATGAAGTCGCCAGCCTTGACAACCTTCTCCTCACCACCATCTAGACCAACGACAATTTCACCCGACAGAACCGTGCAGTAGTCCAGTGTCTGGGTTCGGTGGACGGGCACACTCCCGCCGGCTGGAATGTCTGCTAGGCAGAAGATGGCGCCTTTGGGCGGACACATGGGCAATGCGTCTGAGGATGCGGGCGTGGGACTCATGTTGTTGGCGGGGATGGCGGATCTGGTGTCAAAGACTGTGAAGGATGTGCCTTGGGGACCGAATGGGCTGACTTGCGGGATAAGGGCGTCAGAGGAGAAGACGGAAGTGCCGTCGTCGGTGTGAGTGGTTCTGAGGAGGCGAGCCATGGGTAATGAGGTTGAAAGAGCGGCAGGCTCAGCGGTTTCGTTTGAGGGGGTTGTGGCAGATGTTATTTCGGAATGACACGACAGAGAAGGCGAGTCTATAGAGTGTGGCCTCTGCTGAGGGACGGGAAGAGCCTGAGCCATCATCATGGGCTAATATGGGAGTTTGATCTTCGCTGAAGATTGTATATGTATGTATGTTTGTTACGGGGGCTAAGGAGTCAGTTTCGTACAGATCCAAAACTCAGGTTTCTTGAGCAGTTGTGCGGAGATGAAAAAGTGTTTACAATTACTGAGCCGTATATTGAAACGAAACAAGTCAAGATAGAGAAGTGGAACCCAAGGAAAGCTATACGCTATATACATAAAATATAACGTATCTCCCGTCTAAGCACCAGAGGATCGATCATGTTCCGTGCTTTCGAGAGACGAACTAACAGAGCTTCCCTTACCTTGCCATGGTGGTGGGGCCCACGCCATGTAATGCAGTCAAGACAAAAGAGTCTACATACTGCATAAGGTCAAAACTAAATGCTGGCATCCGATCTCCGCGATGATGGATTGCGGGTATCTGTTTCGTCCCTAAAGTGGACACATTCTGCATCCGCATCCACCTACCTAATGTACCAGTATTACTGTTGTCACCGACAGACAGCCGAAGCGATAGACGGGAGGGGTCTGAAGAAGTCGCTTTGTGAAACAACGACATCAGCGAGTGAAATTCTTTAGTTGGCTGAGTTGGATGAGGTGTTGCTGTCGTTTGAGTGGTCCATCATCATCATCATCATCATCCTCATCTTCACCGAGGCATTTGACTGTCTATAGATGTAAATCATTGTCCTCTTATTGTACGTACATGCTAACTACATAGTACATCCTACAAGAAACCCTTCTTCATCCGACGTCACATCGACGATGAAGACCATCCATACTAAAAACCCGAGATCGCGAACAGATGAATCGTAGTGGAGGCAGGGGATTTCCAATGGCGCCTTTTAGCGGGCAGCCCGCTTACCGCATTAGGCAGGGGTCAGGCCCGATGCGATGCGAAGATATTCGGGCCTCTGGTCCCGATGGATCTTGGTCCAAACGTGTCTGTGTGTGCGTATATGCATGAACTTGGAGTGTCCGAAATTTGTAGGACGTCCGAAGGATAAATCAATCGGGCGCCCTAGTTGCCTGCTCTGCGCATGCATGCAGATGTAGATGTACTATTTTGATGGCTCTTCATTTATTATCTCTTCCTCTAGGTAGTTAGCAGTGCAGACCGAAAGAAAGCAAACATGTATGTACTTCTAAAGCAAATGAGCGGTAAGCAATTCGATTGGGTCCTATGCCTGATAAAGCCCCAGATACACAGCATGCTCTCCAAGATGCCTATTCTTCATCATTATTCTCTCCTTCACCACCGTATCCCAATCTTCATCGTCACCTTAGCAAAATAGCCCTCTTCACCACAGTAGCATAGAGCCATCACCAAAACTAGCACTTGTCTCGGCTGCTCGCCGTCCCGAACTTCTCTCCATGTCCCTCCATCAAATCATATTTCACCATCTCAGATTTTTGATCTCACACTAACTCAGCTCTAGAGAAAAGGTTAAAGAAAGAAAGAAAAAAAGCCATGTCTCGTTGGTAGAAGACTTCTTTTCAAGTGCATTTTTGCCGTGACAGATACGCGAAACCGAAATGTCGTAGAAGCGCGCCCATGTGAATTGCCAAGTAGCAATGCATGTGTGCGTCTGTCTATCTGAGTGATTGGCAGCTGGGAATGTCGTATTGTATATGATGTCGTTGCGGTCTATCGTGCGCTGAGATCGGTGTGCGTCGTCTCGTCTGTCGTTTTCATCAAACAACAATTCTTTGATTAATCTCGTGCTTCCCCAAAGGAGCTATCGGTTCCCAACCCATCATCCTGGTTGGTTAACCATCCGTCCTGACCACAACTTCGCAATAGCACACACTCAACCCTAACCCTAACCCTAACCCTCGCCACCATCATCACGACGACAATGCTATAACCCATCCTCCGCCTCATCTTCAACCATCTCCTCCTCCTCCTCCCTCCTCCTCTGCTCCCAAAACCCCTTCCCATAACTCACCAAAATCTCCTCCCCCTTCCTAATCCCTTCATTGCCTTTCCCCCTCCCCCTCCCTCTCCCCTCGCTCTTATCCTTCCCCACCACCCAAATACCAACACACACCTCCCCCCACCGCTCACAAAACACATTCCCAAACCTCGCATTCGCTCTGCTCTTCACCCCCCTATAATCATTCACAAACCTCCCCTCATTGCCCTCCCTCGCCGCATCCACCGCCACGTCTTGCCCCCGATCAATCCACAAGTCGTAGTCGCTCTCCACATTGCTGCCCGCCGCGGACCCGCCGTGCACGCGCCCCAGATACGCCAGTATCAGCTCGCCAGGCCTGAGGTTCTGTGACGCAAAAAGACCATACTGCCCGTTGGCTGGGTGGTCCGGGTCCTTGATGGCTTGGATCTTGACGTGGTGGCAGGGAGTCTCTGTGGCGGATGCGGGAGCGAGGGGTATGGATTCCCCTGAGGAGGAGCTGGAGGAGGATGGTCTTGTACGAAGTGCTTGTATTTGTGCTTTTGTGAGGTCTTTGCTGTGCAATGGCGTCTTGAGGTACGGCAGTGGCTCTGGCCAGTTCTTTGGCTTTGACATGCTTGCATCTGTGATTATGCCTGTACGATGCTGGGGCTGTTTGTAGATTGGTATATATATGCCTTCAGGCGAGTTGTTATTGCGTAGCCCAACACAAAAAATGCCGAAGATTTGGCGTTGCATCAACACAGCGCGAGCCAAGAGTTCTCCTTATACATCACGAATTTGAACACGAAAATAGACCTCTTAAAACACCTCCATTACGCGCCACACACACACACACACACACACACACACTCCAATCTAAAAACGGCTATTATTCTACAGTAATGCAATTCTCCTCACTTCATTTTTTTAGAACCCAACCTCCGCAAACAAACGGTCAACCTGACCTTCATCTTACAATCACTTGGTTCAACCTGGACCAAAAAGAAGAAATTTCCACCGCAAGCCAAACACCCCATTAGAATTTTTTACTTTCCTGTTGTTCAAAGTCGCCAATGCTATCTCAATGCGACATTACCTCCTTATATCGATCCAAACTCAAGTCAACCGAGTATGCGAGTAATCGGTCTTGCGTAAGCGGCAAGTTCAAGATTCTTGATCGAAGCTCCAGATCCTGTGTCAAAGTTAGTTGGGCTGGACTTTCAAAGACTGTTTAAAATAGAAATCACAACATACCTGCTTCTGCTTTGTGAGCTTCACAATTTCCTTGGCCGTCTCATCTGCCATGTCGGAAACAGCAGCATATCTCGCAATATCGCCTTCTGCTCCGTTTTCCTTCATTGCGTTGAGGCCAGCCAGGAGCTTATCAAGCAATGCGGGCGACACGCTCTCGCCCTTCGTCCGGCCTTGTACGAGATGGAGGAAAAGGCTGTAAATCTCACCACCGATGGACCACTCCGTAATCGTCTCTTGGCGTTCCTGGAATTGTGTAATGAGCGACAGCAGAGTGCTGTAGTCACGCTGAATGATGTTTTGTGGTGCTACTTGCTGAACCAAAACGCGATGCGCCTCTACGTAAGAGCCAGCACGGAGTAGACATTGCACTTCAGCAGAAGCATCCTTCTTCACGCTGCGCATATACAGAGCAAGAGCCTCCCAGATCCAAGCAGCAGGAATACGATACTTCTCCGTAAGGATGCTGAAGTTAGCTCCTGACTCAGAACCGATAGAGCCCGCATGTTGGCAAAGATGCTCCTGGATCGCCTTCCTCCGCGCAGTGGCATGGTGAAGATGCAGCAGAGCAAACGTGGCCTCTAGCCAATCTCCTGATCTGGTCAGTTGCGCAGCGTATGCCACCGTTGCAGCATCGGCCTTCTCTACCCCGTTGGCACCATAGGAAACCTTGCCAGTGGATGTCAGAGCCAGACCCAGCTGCCAGCGAAGTCTCGAGTCCAGCGGCGAAAGAGAAGAATTTTCAGGCCGAAGAATAGCCTCCAAGTCGGCATCACTATCGGCATATAGTTGCAAAAGGCCCCAGAGTAAGTCCTGCCGATTACCAATCTCGGAGTCGTTCCATAGAGGGGCGATGCCTTGTTCGACGTACCAAGGTCGCGGCAAATCCTCCCGATCTTGTTGAATATCGGCCCTGAAACTTTTCACCGCAGTCGACAGATCATCTTGCTTGGAAATGGCGTACCAGAGTCGAAGACCAAATGCCTGTCTCCAATCAAGACCAAAGTTTCTTGAAATCACAAACGAATCCACTCGATCCTCGATAGGTACGGCTTTCAAGCCCTCACAAACACAGACATTCCCACTTAGAAGCTCATAAATCGTACGGATAGCCTCTGAAAACTCAGATAAAATCTTTGAATCGTGCCATGCCTTGATTTGCTCCTTCATGTCTTTCTTAGCGACCTCACTAGTGCCAATAAGAGGCACGAGTGTGCCGAGGCGAAAGTTCTTGCCATCCAGCAAGTGCTTGCAAGCTTCGGTAATCCGGTGCCCTGCCAGGCAAGCAAGAGCCTTCTCTTCGCTAGTAGCTGCGAGGCCAATAGCTGTGGAAGTTGCCTGTTCAACAAGATCGCTCCAGAATTGAGCCAGGTTAGCTTTTCGAAGAAGATGCTCTGGTGTCTTCAGACCGGAGTGATTGATACTATCGAACAAGATGCTTGCAAGCTCCCAAACATGCTTTTCATGCACGCTGGCCGTGTCATTCAACCCCTTGTAGTGAAAGACATCCTTAAGCTTGGCAGCGTGAAGGGTTGCCAACGGAACACCATCTACGATATCAACCTTTGTCAACAAGTCTTGAGAGAGAAGAAACTTTTTGGACGACTAGAATCACTATTAGACTACGCTCCATTTTCGAAATAAGCAGAATTTCATACCTCTGTGGTGAACTTAGCCAACCGGAGGTCCTGATTTTCCGTCTGGATGCTAGACCGCTGGAATGTCAGAATATCCGTAGTGTCGCGGATCGACCGACGTGCATTCGCGCCATCAAGTGATCGAGTTAGCACCAGGGTCTCATCAACCCCCCAGCTAGGTCGGGAAGAGCTATGGAAAGCTCGCTCGCCTTCTTCAGCGGTAAGAATCTTATGTTGACGTTCGTACGGGAACTATTATTAATTAAACTTTAGCATTCTATTCATTTTCATAATTGTTAAATACATGAGCCTCCATATAGCCTGTTGTCATCAATCTCAACAGGAGGCACATCAGGAGACGAACACAAAAAAAGAAAAATATCAAGAAACAATGAGGGAACCGACCTTAGGAAATCCTTTTGATGGTAGTGAAGCCTCAAGATTCTGGCGAGCAGGCTTTGGCTTCTCAAACAAGGAATTCATCAAGTCGATACTCGTGGCAAATCCTCGATCCACACCCAACTGTGTGCTCGCTCCAAATCCATCTTTTCTGCTTGGTCTGGCAATGCTTCTGCCCCATATAGATGACTTTCGAAAATCGGGCTCCTCATCATCGAAGGACACTAGCTTTCCAGTCCGCTTAGAAGGCGAATCGTTAAGCTCTCTAAGAAAGTGACGGTCTCGCTTTACAGGGCTGACCGTCTTCCTCAACATTTCCATCCAATCATCTCCATCGGCAACTTCAAGCTTGACAGGACCGATAGAATCCTTCATTGCCCTCATTCTGGCTCGGAGGATGCCACCAGGAGTTCCTCGCTTTGTATCCTGGCCACCCTCAGACGAGGCATCGTCATGCTCCGCGGCGAGATGCTGTCCGACAGAAGACCTCGTCATGTCTTCGTCTTCGGACATGTCATACTCTGCAACACTGCCACTGGTGAACTCGTTTTCCAGCGACAACCTAACATCGTGTGCAGCAGAGTCCGCGGAGCTAACCCCTAAAAAAGACTGCCGTCCGGTCTGCTCAGCCTCATACAACTGGCCCCGTTCGTCAAACGCTCCAGGCAACTCATGTCGCTGTCCGTAGTCGACTAGGTCTTCGTCCGCAAAGTTGGTAGATGCGCCGAATGCTGACGGTCCTTCAACAGCAGGTAAAGGGGCTACAACGGGGGGGTCAGGGCTGACATCATCGTCGGACTCATCGTCAGAGTCGTCCAATCCATACGTTGTGAAGTGCTCAACAGAGAAAGTCCAAACGCCAGTTTCCACCTCATAGGCCTCAAAAGTGGTGTCTACAATGCGCTTCAGTCGCTCAACATGCTTGTGGAAGCGCTTGGGGTCACTAGTGATCCTCTTGTCACGTCCGCCACGAGGCCAAGACTGCTCCAGGGAAATCCTAGCGGGTACGTTGAGACCTTTGCCAACTGGTGGCTTCTTGGCTGCAACAGGATACACTGTGGCAGATCGAGGCTCTAGTTGAATGATGCCACCACACAGTTCATCTAGGTCAATAGAGCTAATATCGACCGGAACTTTGAAAGTAATAGAGCCAACATTTTCACGCCCAACCGAAAAGTTATCTACCCGCTGTCTCTGAACTCTGTTCATGTTCTGGAGTTCTTCTCTCGAAGGTTCCATCCAGTACTTTCCAGGCGTATTGTCGAAGCCGTTGACCTGTGGTTCTGGCGTGGCGTTATCTTCTTCCTGGACAATTGCAAGCTCCTTGTCCTTGACTTGCTCCATGTCAGGAGTCCTCGAGCCATTGGAGGGGGGTGTCGATTTGTTTTGGCGCGGTGTCTCTTCAGATGGAGAGTCGGGCACATCTCCAGGAGCTGGCAGGGCTGCCCTCACGGGGGTTTCTTCCTCGGTCTCGATGCTGGTATCAAAGCTCACGCGCTTCGAGAGCTTTCGGGAGCCAGTTCCGGCATCCCCAGCTTGCTTGTCCTTCTGAGGAGTAGAAAAGAGATCGCTTCTTAACTCGCGGTTAATAACAAGTTTCTTAGAGCCGGTACTTCCATACCAACGGTTGTTGTTTGAGTTGGAGAAGGCACCGGGAAGGAGAATGCTGTCTTCAGAGTTAAAAGTCCGGCGTAGGTTGCTCGAGGACACACTCTTGCTTAAAGAATTGCCGCTACTGGTGCCAAGCAAGCTACGGCCCAAATTGTTAGGCGTGCTCGAGATGCTAGCAGGGCTACCTCCAGGCGTGCCATAGCTGCTATAAGAAAAGCCGAATCCTCTCTTTTGAGGAGTACCAAAGCGGCTGGAAGCACCAGGGGTGAACTTGTAAATGGGGAAGATGGACGGTCTTTTGGGCTTCGGGTTGCCGCTCAGGGGCACGGCGAGCGGGCCGGGATTGGGGGTCTCATTCCCACCAACGCCGGCAAACAAGGACGGGGATCCATACGCAGAAACATCATTAAGGTTAGCAGTAAGGCCCTGAGGAGCGTTGTTGTTTTGTTGAGAGTTGCCCAAAAATGATCCTCCAAGACCAGCATTTTGCTGCTGTTGATTGCTGGTGCTGTTACCAAACAGCGATGAGCCTTGGTTTGGGTTGTTTCCACCTCCAAATATTCCGCCTCCCGTCGAAGTGCTGCCTCCGAAGAGACTAGGTTTCTGTTGATTGTTCGCTCCCCCAAAAAGTCCAGTGCCGGCGGACTGCTGGTTTTGGTTGTTAGCTCCAACACCTCCAAACAAACCAGACCCGCCAGTTGTATTCTGCTGATTAGCGGTGCTTGAGCCGAAAAGACCACCTCCAGTCGCAGGCTTGTTGCCAAAAAGACCGCCCGTGTTGGTATTAGCGCCTCCCAGGCCAGTAGAACCTTGCTGCTGGTTTGCATTGTTTCCAAAAAGGCCCCCGCCAGTGTTGGTATTTGTTGGCGCAGAGCCAAAAAGACCGCCCGTCGCTGGCTTCTGCTGGTTGTTCCCAAAGAGACCTCCAGATTGCTGGTTCTGATTATTGCCGAACAGGCCACCGGACGTATTCTGTTGCTGGGCATTATTGTTACCAAACAGACCACCGCCTGAGCTGTTATTGGCAGCGTTTCCAAAGACACCCGAACCTGCAGTATTATTGTTGTTCGTTGCGCCGAATGCATTGTTCGCAGCTCCTCCAAAGCCGCCGGTAGAGGCATTGTTGTTGGCATTGCCAAAGCTGAACCCGGTTCCTGCAGGCTTGGCCTGGGTGTTATTTCCACCAAAGAGTCCTCCTCCAGTGTTAGTGTTAGCCGCGCCAAAAAGCCCGCCGCCTGTGTTGGTGTTCGTGGCGCCAAAGCCGGCTCCTCCAGTATTATTATTGCCTCCAAACATACCGCCGCTCTGGTTCTGAGTCGTGTTACCGAATAACCCACCAGTGGCAGGCTTGTTGGCGTTTCCAAATAGACCACCGCCAGTGTTTGTTGCGGCTGTAGAGTTGTTCGTGTTGCCAAATCCGCCAAAGCCTGTGCCTGTATTGCTAGTGGCTGGGGCAGCGTTGGTTGATCCAAATAGTCCACCGCTAGTGTTCGTATTCGTTGCACCAAACCCGCCTGTATTGGCAGTGTTGCTCGTCTGGTTGTTGGCCCCAAAGCCTCCAAATCCTGAACTCACTCCAAACGCGCCGGCGCCACTTGCGTTGCCGTGTCGCCGACCCTGAGAGTAGTCCGCCAGGCGCAGTTCGTCAGCAGACCACTTCTTATAGGGATCCTGAAACAAGAGATTCTGGAAAGCGTTGGACTGGTTAGTGCTGCTGTTGGGCTCCTTCTCAGAGAACGCTTGGAAAGGCGTATTGGCGGTGCCAGGAGGATCACTGCCGCCACCAAGAGCGTTGTTCCCACCGAAGCCACCAAAGCTAGAACCAGCGTTCGTCGTCGTAGTGTTGTTAGCACCGCCGAATAGAGAGTTGCCTGTGTTGGTTGCCCCAAAGCCAGTAGTAGCAGGCTTGTTCGCATTCCCAAACAGTCCACCACCGGTGTTGGTGCTGCCAAATGCTGAGGTCGTGTTGGTATTGCTGTTGCCTCCGAATCCTCCAAAGCCAGTGTTGCTAGCTGCGGTGTTGTTATTGGAAGCTCCAAAGAGGCCTCCGCCAGTGGTTGAAGTAGTCGTCGAGCCAAAGGCTGGCTTGCTGCCAAACCCGCCTGTGTTTGCACCAAAGCCACCTGCGATTGAATCAGTCGAGATGCTCTTATAGGTTGCATCATGTCTCATTGGCGCTTCGAAAGTATTCACTCGCCCGCCTTGTTGTGGGTAAAGCTCACCTCCTGTTGTCCCGAAGCCACCACCAGTGTTACTAGCATTGTTGTTGCCGAAAATACCACCGCCGGGGTTAGTGTTGGCGGCGGGAGCTCCAAAACCACCAGTGTTAGAACCAAATGCTAAATGTCAATAAGTCAGTATAGAGCCTGGCGAACCACCACAATGGGATGAGATGCGTACCTGATGTCGCAGTATTATTGTTGCTTGCGCCAAATCCAAATCCGCCAGTAGACTGGGTATTGTTGTTGTTTTGGCCGAAGCCCCCAAATCCGCCGCCGAACGACATGATGGGCGTCCGTTTATCGCGGTATTTGGAGGAGGCGAATGGCCGTAGGGGCCTAGTTGGGTAGGTTTAAATAGCTTTTGCAGGAGTCGCGATCAGGGCTCCGATTCTGGTCGTCAAGATCGGACGGTATCGAACACAGCGCACATGTGCGAAAAAATCGACGAAAGGAAAACGAGTTTCGACAAGGGGAAGACACTCAGAGTGCTTCCAGACGATGGGAATGGCGGGATGGCAAACTCGCGTTCTGACCTCCCCTTAGAAAAAAAAAGATCTCGAGGAAAAGACGAGTCGCGACGTGTGGCAGCGGGCTCCAGCACAAGGACAGACGCAAAGGCTAAAGAAGAAAAGAAAGATGGATGTTTAAAAAAAAAGAAAGGAGGGGATTGCAGTTAAAGGCAGCTCAGGAGCGCAGTGACCGGGTGGCACGCCCTTTTATCACCAAGGAGCTGGTTGATGATGAAGGTTCGCTGTTGGAGGCGATGGCAGCAACGCAGGCGAATATGTGAGGTCGGGTCGAGCAGTTGAGTGGGCAGTGGGCAGTGAGTGGGCAGTAAGTAAGTTAGTCTGGCTCAGCCCAGCTTTTTTTCGTGTCGCTGCTGGGCTCGGGGGGTCGGGCTAGGCTGACTGATATTGGTGCCTCAGACCTAGATTTTTGGCTGCTATTGGCTTAAAGCGTGCTGCTGACTAACCCCAGCCAATGAGCGCTGCCAATTCCTCTACCTAGCAGTCAGGTCGCTGATGCCTGGAATCCTGCCTGCAGAGGTACCTTGGCTGAGTGTAGCCCCTTGGTTCTCGACTTGCCTATGGGCATTCATGGGCGACCACCCAGTCTGCTCTGTTCTGCTTAAATTAATGAATGACTGGGCAGCAAAGCATTCCTGGATCGCGAGTGCCAACCGCCACTGGCGCGTCCAAGTTCCAGTGGCGCGTCGCAAACTCCAGCATTTGCTTTCCCTTTAGTCACCCGTCAAACTCAACCACAGCCTGAATAACTTCACGGCCGCTTACAACAACAACGATCTTCGCTATCCAGTACAAACAAAAAATTAAGAGTAAAAAGAAATTCAGCTTTGGAAAGAACTTAACCAGTCATCTATTTTCATAGCTGAATCCGTTCTTTGTTTTTTTGTTTTTTTGTTTTGTTTTTTTGTTGCGCCGTTGTCGACGGGCTTTGGTCTTCGTGTGTGCGCCGCTTCCTGTCCACCATACCATTGTCTTTGGATACGCCACCATTCATTCTTTTTTGTTCCTCTTCTTCTTCTTCTTCAACACCCATTATCCTCCCCGCTCAAAATGAACTCTCACACAACGCCTCGGCCTTTTGCCATGCGGTCATTAGCAGGAGGCTCCAGTCAGCAGCAGCATACGCAGCAGCGAAATGCGCCGGCGCCCCAAGTCGCAGCCAACGACGAATACAACGCCATTGCAGATGAAGATCGTGAGCACATCGACGAAGTCGTAAGTCAGCATCCATCCACAACCTCACCATGGGTCGCAACCACGAAACCCGCTGTCCTGCTTACACGTTTCGTTGCCGCAGTTTGACCTCATGGACATGAAGAAGAAGGGCTATCTGAACAGCTACGAATTCAGGCACTCCTTGGCTGCCCTGGGCTTCGATCTTCCCAAACCCGAGTACTTCAGAGAGCTAGAATCATACGGCTCGATACCGCCCGACTGGCAGGACCCTCACAACTGCCCCGTTAACCGCCTCCATATGTATCCCGACCAATTCCGCCTGTGCGCCGCCAAGCTCATTGCCAATCGAGATCCTCGCGAAGAGGCCATGAAAGTATTCAACATGTTCGACTATGATCAAGACGGCATCATTTCCCTTGAAGACATGCGGCATCTAGCACAGGACATCAAGGAAGAGCGAACATTGACAGACGAGGAAATCCAGAGCATGATAGAACACCTCGACCACGACGGTAAAGGCGGTGTGAACCTCGAAGAGTTCATCCAGATGATGGAAGAGGCCAATTGATTTCCCCCTATTTTCCCACCCCTACCCATCACATCGAGCTCATCACATGCGCTCACCATTGAAAAAAAAAGATATCATGATACCATAGTGCTGTCTTGGGGGCCAGCATAGGGCTGCAACTCAACTGGGTTATGCCTCTGGCAAAGCACATATATATATAAACGCCAGATTGAAATGGCGCAGAGTTTTTGTCTTCTTCTTTTTTGACTATTATTGCTTTTGATGCGCGATTGGCGCTATAAAGCAATCGGGTCGCACTCCTTACGGCCGTTCATGAATATACATGTTTGGAGATTGCGATTAAGCAGGTTTTTTTTGGTGTTTTTATTTTGTCTTTCTTCCCTCAAAGGATATGGCATGGGGGAAGCAGGTCCAACGGTGAACTAGTATTTAGAACAAATGGGACAGGAGCCGCATCAAATAACGCTTACGAGGAGGGAAACTTTGGAGATAATGACAACAGGTCGAAATAAAAATCAAATCTAGAAAGATTATTTTTTTTTAAAAAAATAATAATAGGGGGGAGCCGGCATGCTATCTAATTACGTACAGTGTGGGTTTTCGTATGAAGTAGTCTGCTTCAAGTCCATTGCAGCCAAATAACCCCCTGAAAAAACAAAACAAAACTCTAGATTCCCTACCTAGTGGGAAAAGAAAGTTGAAGAAAGCACAACGTCATACTACCGAGACAGACTACTTATGGGCATAAAAGAAAAAGAAAAAGAAAAGCACCCTCCACCATGCGCATGCAGCGATGGTTCCATACTTCCTAACAAACGAGATAATGTGAATTGTATCATGTAAAGAATGTTGAAGGACCAAGAGATGCATATATGATCAACGACAATTTAGTTGCCCTGCCCCTAAAACCAAACAAAACAGGGTTTGCCGACTAAAATTGGATTAGATCGTGTCCTTGAGCTTGCTGTTGAGGTCGCTGCTGGCCTCCAAATGGGTTGTTTCCATGAGACTGGCCACCATACGTGATGCTAGGCATGCCTGTGAACTGTTGCCTTAGGAAGGGGTTGTTCCCAGTAGCGTCTGAGTTGATTCGGCCCAGGCCAGCGCCAGCGCTGTTGACAAAGGTTCCGGGAGCTGTGTGCTGGGCAGGGATACGCAGGTCTCCGGTGTTGCCGTATGTGTCCATGCCGTCGCCGGAAGCAAGCAGTGCGTTCAGCTTCATCTCATGCTCACTGAGATCCTTCTGAGGGGCGTTGAAAGTGGGTTGCTGTTGTAGTTGCTGGAACTGAGGTTGGGGTTGCGACTGGTTGAATGTGGTCAACGTCTTTTGCTCAGGCAAAACACCAAGAGACGACGTTGTGGGTCTAGCTGACTGAGGCCGGTTGGTCTGGGCAAAGGGATTGTTCGAGCCCGTGGGCGTGGGCTTAATTGATTGCTGCGACTGGTTGTAGGTCGCCCAAGGATTGTTGCTTCCAGGCTGTAGGTTCGGGTCCAATGACTGTGCAGTCGGTTGCTGACCAAACGGCTGCTGATGCTGCTGTTGCTGCTGGGCAAATTGCTGTTGCTGAGCAAATTGTTGCTGAGCGAGTTGCTGCTGCTGCTGCTGAGCTAGCTGTTGCTGCTGGTTGTTTTGAGAAGAGAGGAAGTTGTCTCCTCCATAGCCGGTATTATAATTGGGCTGCCAGCCAGTTGGTTGTGGTACCTGAGCCTGCTGAGCCTGCTGATATCCCGTATATGCATTCGCCATATATCCGGTCGGCTGCGGTTGCTGTTCCTGCTCGATAGGGTTGGCCCAGAAGTCTACTGCATTGCCTTGCTGATAACCTTGGTTGAAGCCGGTAGGTTGCGATGTCTGTGGCGAATCGTCAAACAGAGATGCAGCATTGCTCTCCTCCAGCTCCCGTCTCCGCCTTTCTTCTTCCTCTTGACTAAGTTTGATAGCCTTAGCAAGGTCGTCGTCAGTCTCGTTGTGCGAGCGATTTTCTCTCCTTCTCCGGTCTTCTTCTTCTTGATGTCGACTGGCCTCCAAGGCCAATCGATACTCGGCATCATCGTCCATATTATCCGCTCTTCGGTCCCGGTTTGGTCGACGTTGAGATGGCTCGGACTGCTGCGGGGCAAACTCTTCCAGCCCAGTCACTCGAGATTTCCATGACTTCCGGTCGCTTCGTTCTGCGCGCAATCGCTCGTCGTTAAGAATGAGTGACGTCAGCTCCTTGGCAGCGACACGGACTGCGAAATGTTAGCGACCAGCCGCATCGTGATAGACAAACAAGTGCGTACCATTTTGGCCCACATCGCGGCCCTCTTCATCAGTGTACTGGAACTCTCGCAATGTCTTGATGATGTAGACGTTCTGACGAGCCCAGGTGACCACTAGTTCTGAGCCTTCGTGGAGGGTGTAGTCGAGGACTTTCAGAGCCTTGAGGACGTGTCGCCAATTCTTTCCCTTGTCGTTCAGTCTCTTGTCCAGCATTTCCATGATATCGTAAAAGTCAGACGATCTGTGGGTGGACCTGATTAGCTTCGTCAACAAGCACACAGTTCCAAGGGACTATCCTACGTGCTGAAGGTCATTTGAGCAATCTCGCTCATCTGCGTGCCCGTCGGACCCCAGGGATCATTGCTTGTTGCTATAGAGACATATGATCAGCTTGTATCCTATATGCGAAAGGCGCAGTATTGTTGCGACCAACCTTCTCGAACTCTGACCTGGGCATGGGAATACCCTTTGGTCACGTTCTTGACGCTTCTCATAACCTTCGACATGGTGAAGGAGGTAACTGTCCGAACAATGGGGAGATAAGAATGATGCTATTCAGCAGAGAAATGGCGTCGCGAAGCTTCTTCACTCTTCCTAGTAGATTGATAGTAAATCTCCCGCAAGAGTGAAGCGACAGTTGGTAGCTCGGCGTGATAGAAGGGGGGCTTCGGGGAGCAATTGCCGCACATGCAACGAATTCCAGTCGTCGTCGGTCGAGCTTCCACAGCAATGACGAAGTTGAAGATGAAGAAGCAGTTGCTTTAGTCAGGCGATAGCGTGGCTGGTCGCAGGGCAGCTCTTGCGGGCAGCGCTTAAAATCAAAGGGGGGGGGGGTGGTGAACGGGTGGATAGATGGCTGGCTGTTGGTCGATGCACGCAAACCCACGGCCGTCGCGCACTTGAAGATTCGAAGGCAGAGAGGCAAGACGGAGCGCGCGGCGACAGGAGGCAAGGGAAGAAAATGCGAGCTGCACCCGAAGAGCCGGCAAGTGGCAAAAAAAAAAAGGAAAAAGTCGAACGCGAACAAGTGAGTCTCGCCAGGCTCACTGAGGAATGAATGGGTTTATGGGTTTAGCAGTGCAGTTCGTCGTCCGTCAGCCGCCCTTGGTGAAGAAGCGCGCAAGCTAGATTGAGTCAGTTACGTACGCCCGCCCGGCTTGATTACGTTATTAAGAGGGACGGCCAGGGATTCCCGGGCCAGCACACCTGGACAAAATAAAGACGTCATGGCAAAGCTTTTAACACGCAGCTGGTAGCGGGCGGGCCGTGGGACGACTATTTTGTCCGGCCATCTTCAACGGCTCTCTCCCTCTACGTCACGCGAGTACAGCGAAGCATTTCCTCCCCCCCCCCCCCCCCCAGCCACGTATGTACATGTACTCTGATTGAGGGAAATAGGGTGAGGTAGCTTTGCTGCGTGACGACGACCCGCTCCCCATTCATCCGGCGGCGGTGGCGGAAATGTGAGTGAAGTTTAAGCATCAGTGTAAGCTCAGAGCCAAGTTGTGATTTGTTCTATAATTGTCCCAGGGAAATTTTTATTCATTTGGGTTTATTTTAAAAACGAAAATCGGTCTTAGTATAATTGATAAGTCCAGTACTTCAGGTTTTAGAGAGAGAAAATCCAAACTGCTCCTGATTCACCACTGCTTTTACATCCAGAGAATGCGGCACTCTAGGATTGACCTTACATAGCTACTATTCACAATTTACGCCTCCGGCCCTCTCGGCTGTCCCCCAAAACCACAGCACCGCGATTAACACTTTGTCACATGGGAAAGCATCCAAGGATGTACCTATGGATGATTATGGTGCAGGGGGGCTATGCCATGAAATGCCTACACCTAATCAATAATTAATCAGGTCTAGGTTAAGTTGACCTTGGCCCTTTGTTTTGCATTGCACGTGACCCTACTAAATACCTAGGTAATTATTACCTTGTCAATTATCATATTATAAACTTCTCCGCGTAGAGTATATGAAATGATGATTTGCCCCTAACCCCGTTTGATCAAATAACGCCTAGTCCAGGTTTCGAAGCTAGATCCCAAGCGCAGTGCCTCCTCATCGTGTCAAACAGAGCAAATAACTGCTTCAAATGCCCATGCAAAGTTCCATCGAAATCCCCCCTTTCCAATGAAAAGAAAAACACATCGTCCCAAATCTCTGTCTACCCATAAAATAGATTGGAAACCCATAGCATTCGCAAGCTCCAGTTGTACCATCACGTCCAGTCCCACCCAGTGCCTTTTGAGCGAAGCATTAGAAACTAAGTAAATAATGATGAGAATACTAGCTTTCAAAAGTAAAAAGTAAAATCTCCGAAAAAGAAAACCCTAATTCAATTATCATTCCGGGGTCTCTTTTCACGGTCCGAACAACCGCCAGACTCCTCCTTCAGACTGTCTAGTGACCTCTTCCGATCGCTGTTCCATGGATGAGAAGGCAAGAAGCGTTCTAGCATCTCATCATCATCCCCAGTCAAGTCAATCAACGAAAGAGATTGGTAGCTCATTGCAGATTCATGAATGTCTTCTCGGGTGTGAATACTGGACGGTGATATACGTAGAAAGCTTGGCGCTCGACCAACAAAGAGGCTACTTTCGCTGCGATATCTTGGGTCATCACCGGAATTCATAGACCCAGCAGTTGTGCGGGACGCGCTGTATCTCCCACTGGGGGTTTGTATCACCGAAGGAGTTGGCTCTTCGTATGAATCATCTTGAATAAACAGCGGGCTTTCTTCTGTTCCCCCCGAAAGCAGCTCTCGGCCATTTGGCGTTGCGCTTCTTTGGTCATAATTTGGTCTCAGAGTCTCGCTTTCTTGTCCTTCCGTCATTGGCTCATCTTCAAAGGTGAGATCAATAGCTTGGTCAATCACAGATCGGTCATCCGGAATGACAGTAGATGATCCGTCATCGTCATCGTCATTAGCTTCATCGTGAATGTTTACCTCTTCATCACTGTCACCATTTTCTTCTTCATTGCCGTCTTTTAATTCTTCATTATCGTCTTCTTCTTCTTCTTCATCATCATCATCATCACTATCGCTGGGATATTGATCTTCGTACCCATAATGCTCAAAGTTAAAATCTTCTGAACTCCTAGGCGAGTGAACCATGTCAAATCTCTCGCCTAGAGTCCCTTCAGTGCTTTGCGACTCCGTGCTATCTGTGCGATGACGGTCTTCTGTAGGTGTTATGAATTGAACAGCATCAGCCCCATCCACATCAACAATATCGGTGTCTTCCTCTCTGGATTCAGGGACAGGGATGTTGCCTGAAGCATCTTCGTTGGGCTCCCAGTTCTCATCTGGCCCGGAGCTGGATTCGGAATCCGAGTCTGAACTGCTTCCTTCTGACTCACTCTCTATGACAATAGGCGATGAAGAGCCACGGCGACCACGATGACGGCGACCACGATTCGATATTGGAGGTGTAACTAGACGAGCACCGTTTTCCCGGGTACATGCATCCTGACCACGAGCTGACATTGTCAACAAAACCTCCCAGTCTTCCTCTGATGGATAGAAACTGCCAATAACAGGCTTCAAATTCCTCAACTGGGACTTCTGCTCATCTGCCACTGGCTTTGGCCTGCGAGCCTGGTTATTTACGTCCATAGTGAAGGTATAGTCTCGGACCAGGTATTTCGCCTTTTGTTTATTTAGCCACATGTCGAAATCCCAAAACTCAATATTCTCTACTCCTCGAAGGCAATTGATATAATCCAGACCTTGAATGTTTCTCAGGGAGCGTAAAAGTCTGTAGTTTGGCTGCAGCTCAGTCTTTTGCTTCATCCGGTAGATCATCCCACGCGTTTCGTGCCCACGGCGAATATAGTCCTTGTTTGACTCTGGGGTATAAATGCCGATCGTCTTTAAGCGTACTGCTTCGGGAAGCCAAATCATAGGGTATGTGCGCCTTGATGTAAACTTCTTTCTTTCATTTATTTCATAGGTTAGATGCTGCGATCCGATCCACAGGATTTCGATGTACTGTAGACGTTGAACATTTGCGCCTATCCCCTTGGCAAAACGACCCTACTCGCCCAAGGAGGAAAAGGCAAATGTATTTTCACCATAAAAGAGATGGCTACCCCAAAAATTCCACCTCTTGGAAACAAGAAGAGGGGCCAGGAGGACATTTGGCTCTGGGCTAAAGTTGATACTCAGCGGGCTTCTGCCGATATGCAAACGGTGAAGGTAGCATGCTTTGCCTTTTCGGTTGAGTGGTAAGTTTGTTGTTGGGTGGTGAGGATCTAGGCGTGAAATCGCATGAATCACTTTGCCTGGATGAACTAAACAAAGCTCTAGAATTCGAAATTGAACAACATCGGGCAAAGTTACCAGAGAGGAAGAAATTGGCGGAGAATCTATAACTTCTTCCAATATCTCCTGCCTAAGTTCATCTTTGGTCGGCTCCCTCAAGCGTAGGTCTGGATGGATTTTCTTCAAAACGGGAGAAGTGTTTCCCTCTAGACAAGCCAACCGATAAAGACGACCCCAAGACCTTACTGTGCAAGACGGATGGTTTTGAGACCACCACTGATATTCTTGGTGCCAAGTCTTTTCTGAAAATTAGCTGCTATGAATATCTCTTTGAAAACAATGGATCACATACGGCCTTGGTCTTGCGTGTTCTGATCCTCCCCCTCTTTTCTTCCTTAAGTTTGTTTAATTCGATCCGTAGCCTCTGATACTGCTGTTGAAGTCTTCTCAACGCTGTTTTCCTATCGTAAGCTTTCTCACGGATAGCAGCCCAGAGCGGCTTGCATGTCGTAACGCATTGGCCAGAGTAGAAGAAATCTCCTTCTTCATCGGAATCGCTAACATCGGAGCCATCGACAACATTTATATTAGAAGGAATCTCGTCTTTAGCTTGGAAATTATCAACATTTTCGTCTGCGCTGCTGTCGCCTTGACGTGAGTGGTCATCGTCATCTTCCATGATAACGTCAGAATCTGCGGTAGCATCATCACCATCAAGCATGGAGTCTACTACAATAGCTAGGCGCTCATTGTCCGTGTTTCTGAAACCAGCGCTATTGTGGGAAAACTCCAAATCATGTGAACCTACTACGATAGACTCCGACGGAGTAAGATCAATGGTAGGCAGATTCTCATAGTCCATTGTTCCCGCTAGATGGAATTTGGCAATAACTAGAGGGGGATGTTGTGGTCTCAGTAGTATCTCGGCGAGGTCAAGGCATTGATAATGAGATAGTGAGGGGATAATATAGTGAGGCGATCGAGAACTCTTGGGTTCAATGATGTAAATAGTCGATGAATGGCGGGCAGAATAAAACTGGAGTAGTTAAGAGAGAAAAGAGATTGTAAACGACCGTGAAAGATGGTAGAAACAAGGCTAAGAGTAGTTGAAGAAGTGGCTGTTGGCTACAACGATGAGGAGTGTGTTGAGTGAAAGAGGATTATTAGTTTATGTGTATGCACAAGCGTATGCACATAGACTTGGGATGAAATAGAGAATCGAAGGAGACGAGATGGAAAGAGAATGCTAAGAGGTGTAAGTCAAGAGGCAGAGGTGAGTAAGGCAGTGTTTGGAAGAAAGGGTGTGCTATAACCTTAGAGTAATATGCTAATGCGATTGGCAGAATCTCTTAGGTCCGGAGAAGCCACTCTATTGCTGCTCTTGGTGTAAGTGTGCTCTGTCTCTGGTAGAGCAGAAGTTGACTACTGGTTGGACAGAGGTGTCTACGCTCATATGTGGCGAAACATGACACCGGAGCTGTGCATGGGAATATTCACAAGAGAAAATGAAGTCGCTGTAGAGAGTTATAATAATGCTAGAGACAAAAATCAAAGCCTAGGAGGTTTTGCATATTTAGTTATGAGAGTTTATATTGTATGTAAACTCACTGTCGATGAGTTCATCTCCTATATGAAATGCATTCTCCTCGGGGGCATGCAGTATAACCACACTCGTCTTGGTGGAAGGGTTTAGTCGATGAGCGAAGAGTAAGTTTCGTACAATGAGATACTGAAATTCACATAAAGGGACACTCTATAATTCTTCAGAGGCTTCGGCTGTACCTTCTAGATGCTGAGAGCGACTTCAATATTGAAATGTTGAAGAATGATGTATATATGAAATTGGGACAATTACTTTGTCTAGCTGGTATTTAAATCCTCGTTCGTCATCGCCTAGGTCTATGATAATCTAGCCACAAAACCACCAGCCGCAGCACGATCATATACTCTACAAGGCTTTTTCATTGTCAAGCAAACGCAAATAAACAGCATGCTGAACTAACCCAAGATATAACCGTCTAAATGTAGAACTCTGGAGATATTCCGAGCCATTGCGCGATACCTCACATGGCCTGCCGGTAGTCAACTCGAATGATTTCTTTAAACGAAGTCGCTTCTTTTCTGATAGTAATACTCTAGCTTATGATTGCCACTTGCGGAAGGTGTCCATGACGGTAGTGAAGACCACTAGAAGAATACCGCCACCGGGACCGAGTCGAAGAACCTGGATAAGTCGTTAGTAGAATGATATCTCTCTCAAAGGCCTCTAACTAGCTCACCTTTGGGAGGAAACCCTTGTACAAAGCACCAGCACCTTCTTCCTTGAAGACTGTAATAACAGAAGGCCACGCCCAGTTGTACTTGGGAATCTGACCCGGGACCTTTGGTGTGTTCTGGATTCTGCTCTTGACCACGTCCATGGGGGTATTCACGATAGTTCCGACTGTTCCACCAACCGCACCAGATATCAAGTCATTGACCATCTGCCCCCTCTTATTATCGGCCTTGGGAATCAATTGTCGAACTTGAAAAATGCAGCCAAAGTATCCAGCATTCCACAGGATATGCCTCCACAAGGTGCTTTCAAGACCCTGGTACAAGGTAAGTGGACCCTCATTCTTGACCGTCTTCACAACGCAGTCGATCATTCCATTGTATTTTCCAGCTGATGCTTTGTCCTGCAGGCGGATCTTGATGAGCTCGAAAGGCACGACGACAAATGACTCAGTAGCACCAGCAGTGGCGCCCGTGAGAACCGAGAGGGACTGGTTCATCTTTTCCATGCCGAAAAGCTTGCGATATACCTTGCCCCATTCATCGTTGGCGGCGAATTTGGTGGCTCGCTTGGGGGCCTCCATGAGAATCGGAGCGGAAATGCCACGGTAGAGTCTCGAAAAACTGCGATTTGTATGAGAGGCGGCGCATGAAGGATGCGAGAGAGCAGGACAGCGTACCCTTCATTCCTGATAATCTTTTGGAAGCAATCTAGCATGCCATTGTAGGCCTCGGCGCCGCTACCTTTACCAGTCTGTAATTGGACCCTAGTCTTTACGACATCCAAAGGGTACCTATCATGGCCAGTGTAAGCATGATTTCGACATGCGCAATATATCGGTCTCGGCATCGCAACTCACATAACCAGAATCTAGGGGCAGAAGAAAGAATGTTAGCTAAAGATCTAGAGCTACAGAAGTCTGCTAATTGGGGATTTGCGCCATACCTCCGAGACGCCCGCAATTGCGCCTGGAATTTGTCAGTCAAGATGAAGGCACTTGTCCGGGGCTCGGCTTTGAATCCTACCTGCGGCAAATTGGTACTGGAAGGGGAGAGGCTTTTCGGTAGACATTTTGAGGATCTTGATGACTGGTCTATGGAGAGGAGAGAGAGAGAAAAGTATGGAGGCAAGCTCGCGACAGGAGGGCACGACCAAATGAATATCGTGGTTGTGAAGTTGGCGGAGCAAGATCGGAGAGTTTGGAGGGGAATCTGGTAGTAGCAGCAGATGCTAAATTTCCTTCACAGTCTGAAATCTGACCGGCTATAAGCGACAGCTATGTATGCCTATGCCCCCACTGCACACACGCGACCACGTCCCCTGTTTCAGTGTCACAAACTTACATACATAACGCTAACGGAGGGCTGGATGGCGTACATTGGACCTGGACACTTTAAAGAGGTTTAGCACATGCGGGCCCCGGGCGGAAGGCAAATCGAATAGGTTTTCAAACATAGTTGATACTGTTAATAAAAACACCACTTTCCCGATATCCGAATGCCGCAGAATACCGAGCTTCCATGCATGTGCTAGGCATACGTACTTACATATGTAGACAACCGTCCTTATAATCAGCGCTTATATATCCATGGATTGGAAATGCCTGACTAGATTGGAACCTAAGGATTCATGTGAGTTGTTACTACTGGTCAGTTAATACAGCTTCAACACCAACTTAGTATCTAATACCCCTTTTTTAGATGCTGCGTCTTGTTCATATCACTGATAGCACTACTGCCGGACGATAATGGCGCTCTTTCAGTACAACTTCGGCCCAACCTGCGCAAGCAACCAAGGTAAGACACGGTGATGGCCGCTCCTTGTGGGGTGCATACACCTGCTCGGAGCATCGCGGGGCTCATTGCTCCGTATCGCTCTCCGCAATCACCGCTTGCCCAACCGAGAACGGAGTCATGCCATGATGCTGTTGAGAATGGAGTTAAAAGGTGGCATGGTTCTGAGTGGGCGGCTGCTATATTAACAATATCCCTAATATCCATCTTTTGCGTGTACTAGTAGATTCGGTGACTGAATCCCGCCTGACGTTGCCGGTACGAGAACTTCCGAATCCCCTCCCTTATTCCGGGGTCTTAAGCCAACTCTTTAAAATCACGCTTGTTGGTAACAAATTGGACACTGGCATTGGAGACATGTGCCATAATGGTGATTGTAACTTGTCCTATGCTCTGGCCTCAGCCAGCTCACAAGCTCAAAATGTGGGTTGTTATTGGCTACTGGAAGACAAGAGTCGAAGCAACTAACGCGAGGGCAACGGAACCCAAAAACGCACAAGATCCGTCTTATCGGCGCAGGTACATGAGACCCCGCCGAAGTCATGGAGGGGTCAGGTCAACCACCAGGGAGCTCAGGAGCTGTCGTACCTGTATGGAGAATAACCGTTGTATTAGGTACGAGAGACATTCAAAATGATAAGAAGCTACGATGACTGGAATGGAACAGGCGATATATCTTAGCGGCTTGGTGACCTATTCCCCATTAAATTCTATAAAAGAAACCCTACTATGACATAGAATAGCTTATGATCATTTTATATAAGCCTTTCTTGGCAAAGGGAACGACACATATGGTGCTTGAGAGGGCCTCGCCATGTATATGCCTAACACCAATCAAGTGCCCTGTCGACCGCACAGGCGTCGCTGATGCCCACAATCACGTCTACGGCATCAGGAGCTTACCAAATGATAAAGCACTAATATCCCATTATCCATCTCCCATTGCCCTGGTCCATCCTCCCTCACACTGCTCGAAATATCTCGTCATTCTATCAGGCCAGAACAGACTCATTCCGCCTGCCCGACGCCGCGCCTCGTTTCTAAATCTCCACCTCGTCATCTCTGCGATTGCCCATCGGAGATAAGCTGCCTCGCCCCGTACGTATCCTCTCGCTGTTCGCTTCAACCATCGCTTGCGCCACGTCCCATCTGGCAGAATCGCAAAGAGAGCGCTCTTGTCTGAGCAGATCTCCGACGCTTTAAATCGCACCTTTAAAAAAGCCGTGATCCTCAGAGATTCACAGCGAGGTGTCATTTCAAGCGTCTGGGACCGTCGACGTACTCTTTACTGGTGCTTGGCTGGCCGATGAGTCACTTGCTGTGGAAATATTACTGGGAAAATGATGTCGACAGGTTTCGACGTCTTCTGGCACCAGCCGGTCCCAATAATCCCGCAGCATCAAAGAGCCAGGCGGTAAGCGGTAGCGGAACGCATCTTGGAGCAAGCCCCGGTAGTCTTGGGACCTCCCCCAGAGCCGGAAACAAGCCACGCAGGACATCAGGATATGCTGCAGGACCTGGCAGGTCCAAGGAAAGCAGTTTGACTCTCAGCAAGGCGGAAGTGAACAGCCGAGACCATGTAGGATTAACGCTGCTGTTGCGCGCTTCGTCATCGACCAACCAGAATGCCCTGGAATTTGTCCAAGCTCTCATCGACCATCCATCCATCGACCTTTATGTTCAAGACCTAGAAAGTGGCTGGAATGCGCTCCATAGGTCTCTATACTCTGGAAATGTCTCCATAGCGAGAGCCCTGCTGGCAAAGGAGCGGACAGACCTGATCAACCATACTGCTGGCTCTGTCAATAAGGTTGGCCAGTTGATCAAGACAAAGGACCATGAGGGAAACAGCCCCTTTGATCTCTACAACTCCACAATTGCTGCTAGGTCACTCAGAAAAGTCCAAGATGCACAGGTTATCGATGATGCCTCTGAAGATGGCGATATACCTGGAGCTGCGTCTCAAACGTTTGTCATACCCCATCTGACCCCGCCGACTATTTCCGACTCACAAGACACAGGTCTGTCAAACTCGCCAACATTCACCCGAACTCGACAAAAGGAGATGAGCTTTTCATATTTGGAAGCAACAAAAATCTTTCTCTCGGAGTCGGCGATGAAGATGATCGCCAGTATCCGGAGCGTATAATGCTTCAACGACCAGACCATTTGATCAAGAACTTCTACGAACAATTCGTTGACGAAAAGGACATGGACGCGTCGCTGGAATCTCTGCAAAATTTAGACAATGTTCCTATTCTGGTTCGAAATCGAAGACTGGTCGTCCAAGACGTGGTCATGTCGAAATTGCATACCGCTATCATAACAGATGATCCCGTTTTAAATCTGTACATTTGTGGCGTGGGTCGGGGTGGAAGGCTAGGCCTCGGCGACGAAAATACGCAGTTCAAATTCATGCCGGTACAAGGACCGCTTTCGGATAAAAAAGTTCGACATGTTGCACTTGGACAGAATCATTCCATGGCTATCGTAAATGGCAAGCTTTGGACTTGGGGTCTCAATTCTGATTCACAGCTTGGTTATGTTCTGCCGCCCCCTTTGAGAGCTGATGAGGAACCAATGAGTCTGATTCCGCGGCAAGTTTTTGGCCCCCTCAAAAATGAGATGATCCTTGGGATCGCAGCCTCGGCTATTCACTCCGTTGCGCATACCGGATCATCACTGTATTGTTGGGGACGCAACGTGGGCCAGTTGGCACTCATGGATTCCGATTCCAGGTCTTTGGATTTACAACCAATTCCTAGAAAAGTAGCTGCTTCTCTCCTGTCGGCTCCTATTGAAATGGTTTCTGCTATCGACAAGGCAACTACGGTCCTCCTGTCAAACTGCAGCGTATGGGTCTTCACCAACTACGGCTACAACCTGATCAAATTCCCATTTCCTGACGTCTTTTCTAATCACAATGTATTCACAAGCTCCTTCTCAAACCGGTATGACCCTGGTAGGAGAGAGATTCGCTACATAGCATCCGGTGGAGAGACTATCGCTGCTGTGACGGCGCGCGGTGATCTGTTTACGATGCAGCTCACCAACAAGGGGGACGTAGCTCCAGCCGGCTCTACAACAAATCCCGTAAAGATAAAAGGTGCGATTACACAACCTCAATGCATATGGGACTCTCGAAAGGACGGTGTCACATCCGTAAATGTTGGCGAGCATGGTTCGGTTATCATCTGCACTGAGTCTGGGGCAGTCTGGAAAAGAGTGAAACGTCTCAAGGGAAAGTTCACCTCATTTACTGACTCGTCTGACACGAAGCGCAAATACTTTAAGTTTGAACGCGTTCCATACATAACGGACTGTGTCACTGTCCGTAGCTCTACTTTTGGTGCATTTGCTGCTGTTCGTAAGGACAGTAAGGTCATGTCAGAGGAGATACATATTGATTCTCAGAATATATGGGATGATCTGGGGTCTCTATTGTGCCTCCGGAATTTTTCAGCGTCTGAGTCGGATGGCAATTGTGATCCAGCACGCAAAGCATGGCATGCTGCTATCCGCAGGGAAAGCCCAGGTTCTGTAGCTCATCAGATTTTGAGTTCTTTGGATATTGAAACCGAGCTGCTTCAGTGGCTGCAGGTCAACTCGTTTCAATTTGATACTGACTTGGACATTCGTACGAGCTCGGACCCAGACATTAGAATACCTATTCATGGTTGGATGTTGGCCGGACGAAGTTCTATAATCCGCAATGCCTTGTCTGAATTTCGCCAACGTGGCTTCAGCTCATGTCTCGAAACATTTTCGGTTGAAGAAGTCAACCATAAAATGGTTCTGACTTTCCTTAATATCGATCTGTTCACCTTGTTGAATATCGTGGTCTATACGTACGAGGATAACATCGTTCCCGTGTGGAAGTACACTCGCGAAGCTCCGGCAATGGCCCCCCGTTTTCGTCAGGTTCGATCCGACCTCATGAAGGTAGCTACAAAGCTCAATATGCCAAAACTTGAAGCCGCTGCGCGACTACAAGCCGGCCTAGAGCGCTCACTCGATCTCGATCTACAGGAAGCAGTGGCTGACCCCATGTTCTTTGAGGATGGTGATATTATTCTAGAGGTAGACGGGGATGATATTCCAGTACACAGTCAGCTTATTTGCCAACGCTGCCCTTTCTTTGAAGGGATGTTCAATGGAAGATCCCAGGGTCAGTGGTTGGCCGGACGACGCGAGGAAACGCATCTTGAAGAGCGAGTTCGAGTCGATCTCAAGCACATCCATCCTGACACTTTCTCATACGTCCTATCTTACCTTTATGGAGATATTGGTGAAACAATGTTTGATGATGTCACTTTGGGAACTTTGGATGAGTTCTCAGAACTTGTCTTGGATGTGCTGAGCGTTGCTAATGAGCTTATGTTGGACCGCTTGTCGCAGATATGCCAATCCTTACTAGGCAAATTTGTAACTACACGAAACATCGCCAACTTACTTAATGAGATCAGTCCTTGTTCAGTCCCTGAATTCAAGGACACTGGATTAGAATATATATGCCTACAACTTGAATCGATGCTGGAGAACCACCTCCTTGATGTTCTCGACGAGGAACTTCTTCAAGAGCTAGACGACAAGGTTCGCGATAACCAGCTAGCATGTCTTCCATTCTCAAAAAGCGGAAGAAGCGAGCTTGTGCTTCATGAGATGTACCCAGACCTGGCAGCCGATATCGAAGAAGAAAGGCAACGCCGTGTCAAGGAAATGGCATTTAGGCAGATGCAGCGAGAGGAAGACAAGAAAATTTCCTCCGCATCCAAGCTTCGAATTGGAAGTCTGGACGAGACACTCCGAGGCCAGGAACCCTATGATAGGTCTCGCCGACGGGGTCAGCCTTACCCAAATGAATCGTTGAGCCCGAATTTGCGGGCCAAGGATTTACAGGGAGATATGATTTTCGATATGGAGGAGGAAGGACCGTTGGGTGGAAGTGCTAACTTATCCCTTCGATTTGCATCTCAAGACCCTCGTCGCGACCTGGATGTCGAACCAATATCGCAACTCCCTGCATCGTGGAAAAATACTAAGGGAAAGACAAAATTTGACGTTTTTGATTCACCCATAGCAAGCCCTTCTTCAAGTCATCTAGAAACGCCTGAACCAAAGTCACTGGGCGAAGACCTTAGGAGAGGATCCAAGACATCATCACCATGGGCCTCCGCAACATTGTCAACGACTAAGCTGGACCTGAAGGACATTATGTCAGAGACTTCGTCGACATCGGCTTTAACTGCTGGATTGGTAGCTCAGGCCACAAAGGACTCTGCCAGCAAGGCACAAGCCAAGGTATCTCAAAAGGAAAGGAAGCGACAGATGCAATTGCAAATGGAAGCCCAGGCTGCAGCGAAAGAGGAGCAAATGAAGCCCGTACCATGGGAACCGATACCTGGGAAAAGCAAGCAGCAGCCATGGAAAGCAGCAATGCCAATCCCAAAGACATCTTTGCAGGAAGCTATGGTTTCTGATGCCTCACACCGTAATGCGGTCTCTGCCAGTGCCAAGCCATTAGTTGCCTCTGAGTCGGATCCTCAGTCCACACACAGACGCACGTCATCCCCGGACACCCGTTTTCCTGGCCAGGGCCGGGCTAATAATTCAACGCCAGCTGCAAACAAGTCTACAGATAAGCAGCAGCAACTGCCTTTGGTGCCGCATTCAAAATCCTACATGAAGCCAACTCCGAAGGCTGAGGCGACTCTGGGATTGGGCATGGCGGATATCATTGGACAGCAACTACGCGAGCAGGAGCTAGTGAAGGAGGCCGTGGCAAAGAGGTCTCTACAAGACATCCAGCAAGAACAAGCCTTCCAAGAATGGTGGGATCAGGAGTCCCGGCGCGCACAAGAGGATCAATCGAGAAGACAGGCAAGATCCAAGGGAAAAGAAGAAACAGGGGCGAGACGTGGTCGAAAAGGAAGAGGAGGCAAAGCTAGAGGGAGTGAAAGATCAAATAACCAACAACCAGCAGGTGAGGGCTCGAAAGACGGCACAAAGTCTGGCGGGAATACCCCAGGTAGAGGCAGGGGTGAGAGAGGGAAAAGTGGCAACAACATCAACAGAAGCGGGAGGTGATAATATTCTTTGTTAATTTTCATTTCTTACAAAAGTTGCGTGGTATATATAGTATATGTTTTAGTTAGGGTTGGCTTGCTTCATCGTGATGAAGGCGTATGCCCCCACATAATAGACGCTGGACGCTGATGTATGTCCTGACATGTATGATATGATATATGGGTACATGTAAATGAAATAAGCGATATTTCAGTCCGATCGAATACCGTATTCTCTCTATCGGATGGAGCACTCCTCAAGATGGGCACGTGTTCGTCTAGTCTTGTTAATATATGCAATCTGGCTGACATGCCGATGTGGCTTATCATCAATGGCGACGATTCACACCTAATGGCAACGATTTTTTTTTGGACATACTAGTTATCCAGCATTTTTTTGGGCAAACGAAAAGCCGGGTTGTCCGGAGTACTTTCGTCGTTGCAGCTCTGAACTTGGTTATTGTGCCAACACATCCTGCTTAAAGTAAAACCCAGGAACAGCGATGTTGGACAAGCCATTTAGAGTCGGCAGAGGGACTCACCGACAGATGCAGGGAGGCTCAGCAACGCCAATCCCGCTGGGCGTTACACGGGAACAAAAAAAAAAACTGTTTGCGCCTCTCTCCCTATTTCTTTCATGGTAGGTAAAGTTGTGTGTTGATTTAATTGGGTGATTGACTCATGTGGAACAACAAGTGAAGTAAGTTCGTGGGTTCGGTTGTGTTTGTGTGAAGCTTTGGTGAGATGGTTCCTGAATTTATTCTTTTTATTTATTTATTTATTTAATTTTTTTAAGTTATATGCTTAATGAGTAACCCTCCACGGGTGATGGCTGCTTGGTTAGGTTGCAATAAAGTCTCTGGTGAGAACTTGTGAAGCCAAGGCAAGCCAATTTGATTGCCATTGACGGATCAGATCACACTGCTTATCGGTACATCTTTATCCTCATGCTCTCTCTGGTGCTCGTCTCCCCTGACAGCAGCGGCGGTGGCCAACCACTAACCCGTGGACCTGTATGAAGTGGTGATGGGACTCCACCCAGGCGGCATCTCGCGTCCTGGGCTGAGGGTTTGAGTGGTCGCTACAGTGGCCACGCCCCCAGCAGCAGCGCACAGCGCACAGGGTGGCTCCCCCCCTGAAACGGGCATCGATCCCATCATCCTATCCCCTGCTCTCAGCGGTGAGAGCCTGGAGCCCTCTGGGCTAGCGGGACAATAGGGTTCAGGTTCACTTCACCCGCGCAGGAAGATAGAGACAGAACGACCTGGGGAAACTCACGTCTTGATGCCTCGCCCGCCGAGATGGACAGGTACCAAGCAGGTACTCCGGAGATAGGGTAAGGTAGGGGAACTATGGAGATTGCCTTTGGTGTTTTGCGCACCAAATCACCTCACCCATAGCTGCGGTGAGGTGACGCTGGGCTTTGCTCACGTTTGGATACATGGGCTGTACATGTGCGCTTCTGCGCCATCTGCCGGGCCTTTTTTCTCACTAGCATGTGTAGTAGATGGCTCCGTACCCGGACCTCTGGGGCTTTGGTTTCTTATCAAGGCATGCGCGCCTCTGGGTTGTTTAAGGACGGGACGGGCGAATACTATCGTACTTGTCTTCCAAACCTACATAACCTTTTCCTTGTGGCCCGTTTGGACAGCAGCATTTGCAGACCATTTCCATCTCTCTACATAGGTCTCACCACCAACAACACACAACAAGAGTGCTGCTGCTTGTCGGCAGGTATTCAAAATTAGACCACAGAGGGAAAAACGTGGTGTCGCAACCACGTCCAAATTCTGACAGGCGGCACGTCAAGCAGCGGCCCTTCTTGGCATCTCTCTGGCCCCCCCAAGGCCCCAAGGCGCCCTATCTGAGTCCTGCTAGCCGATGACGAAAGCCCCAAACCAACCGCACACCCCGGCCTATCATCACGAGGTCCCCTTGGGGTCAAGGTCAGGGACGAGTGCCGGGGCGAGTGACTACTCCGTACTCTGCTCTGCGCTGCTAAAAGGAGCTCGCATCCTGTGACGATACTGGTCTCCACAGTCCTTTTTATCGATTTGGCCCCTTCAGAGCGCCGCCCGCTGTTTGAATCGCGCGCTCTCTTCCTGTGATGCTGGTGCTTGTCTGTTGACGATAGAGGGTGTGTGTGTCATCTCCGCTGCTACGGCTACGCTGGGGGAAGCTACTTTTTTCCCCTTCCTTCTTCTATTATCTACACTATCTATCTATCGTCGTCTGCCTGCCTGCCTGCCTGTCTGTCTGCCTACATTACATACCTTGCATGCCTCTCCAGTCGCCTACCAACGCTCTAACCGCTAAATCCATCAAGGTCGTTCCCCTCCTTGGTTGGTTGCCTGGGGAGTCAGCCCAAGTTCGCCTCGTTGTCTGCGAAACCACGACGCTTGACTCAAGTCGAGCCCGGCTATCGCCTGCAGTGCATTGAATGTCCGGGAATTAGATCGATGCTATAGCTTCCAAGTATACTCTCTTGAGGGATTCGAGCGACGGGCTACTACCTCTCAGACAGCTAGCGAGAGGCCAAGCAGATTCATCAAGAACCACCACTAGAGATAAACACCAATGTCAACGATGGAAGATCAGTCTCGTTTTCACGTCGACGTCCCCATCCAAGTTTGATCGATCGCCCCCCTTCGTTGCTCTTCCACTTACCACCTCCCGCATCGACTTCCCCCTCATACAACCCAGGTTGCAGTCAGTCACGATGCATCAACAGGCCCGAGTGCCTCCGAGACTCGCCTCTCCGGCGAGGTCGCCGCAAACCAACCCCCTACGATCCAACAACCCAAGAGAAGGTGCGCTGGGCTCCCGCCCACGAGCTGGCTCAAACACATCCGCCAGGGATACTATGAGCTCGCCGGTTCTAGAACAAGGCTTGGCTCTAGGGCCTCCCGCTGAGTCTGTCAAGAAGCTGGATCAGATTGTTCAGGTAAGTTGACTCTCCATCGATTTGCCGACTGTGGTTTATCTCTTTCTTGGAAACTGACCGATATTCTTTCCAGAATTTCCATACCAAAATCGCTGCTCTCGTCGTTGCCTCACGTATGAAGGTCAAGCCGATCCGGATAGCCAACGGTGGACCCAAGATTAACAAATGGGTATGTCATTCATTGTTAAGCACTGAATCTCATCTAATAATATGGAACAGTATCAAATCGAGACCGAAGAGATAGATGATTTCAGGGAAGAGCTGAGGATATGGAAGAATTGTGGAAGTCTGGAAAATCAACCCCCGCCCATGGTCATCGAAGTCTACCTCGACGCATCCAGCCTAAAAGAAAGCCAGAATCTTGTCATTATCGACGAGGACGGGAAGCGCTGGGATGTCATGGAACAGTTGAACGAATCTGCATCTTCGACCGGTAGCGATTCACCCAATGCCACAAGAAAGCCTGCCGAAGTGATCTTGGAACGCTGGCGTGTGGAATTGAAAATGACACCTAATACCCCCATTGAGGATTTCGGACCCATCTTGCCAACCATTTACAAAAAGGCAATCGTTTTCTTCAGATCCCTATTTATCACCACCAGGCTATTACCCTCCTGGAAATTTGCTAGCCAAGGCGCTACGAAACACTCACACCCAGCTCTCATCCCACGATGCAGGATTCGCATGTCAGACCCGGATAGGTCGAGACCCGATCTGCTGAGAAACCCCATAGATGGAAAGAGGGATGCGGTAACGGAATACATGTTTGGCGATCTAGAGGTGCCCGTGGGTCGATTAATTACTTCTGTGACGTATCGGAACGAATGCACGTTCCGCGTGGATGATGCGGAGTCACTTCTGAGTTCCCGTTTTATGGGGGTTGATGAGAACTTCTTCAAACCATCGCTACCTCAGTCGCAGCGACAGCAGGTTGCAGAAGCTGGATCCTTGCGAGATCACCGCCGTGGACCGAGTGTGAGCGAAGTACACCAGACATATGGAAGCCTCTCTACGTTTCACGGGGACGGGCCGATGGGAACAAGCCCGATATCTGCTCTTCGTGCGGTCAAAGCGCTTGGTTCGGACTCAAGCTCTCCTCCTGCCTCATATCCTCAACAAACTGATGCTGATACCGGTGCCCCCCATTCTCTTCCCATATCAAGTCGAGCTCCTACATCAAGACCTGCATCCCGTCTTGGCGAGGATCGGAGAAGACCATCAATATCTTTTCAACCTTTCAAAGCCGGTTCTTTATCAGGATCGCCGGTTCCGCGTCAAAATGAGCCAGAGTCACCGGTATCTCTCACACGACCAGGTGGCTTGCCGCCGGCTCTGCAGCAACCGAGGAACCGTTCATCTTTAACTGCGGGCATGCCGGCCTCCTTGCGTGGTGGACCTCCTTCTGCTTCCAATACCGTCGAGAGTCCAGTTGTTGGCTCCCCACGGCCGGCTTCTGCTAGCCGCTATAGTAGCAGCTTCACTCATCGGAGAGGTCGCTTATCGGTTGGTGGCGTAAGCAGAGGGGGTGACGAAGAGCAGAATAGCAGTGGAAGACAAAGCCTCTCGTCATCCGTAGCACAACCAGGTTCTGGATTGCTTGCAGAAGTAGGAGCAGCGAGTTTTGGCTCTCTCCAAGCTGAGGAGAACGACATTTCCGATTTCCTGAAAGTTCTTGATAGCAAGAAGACGCTGAAAAGCTTCGAATCAAGCAGCAAAGGAGAGTCAGCTACAAGCAAAACCGTAGCCCAACTGTCCAAGTTCCACATGATGAAGGAGTCAAACAATGCTTTGACAGATTCAATGACTTCATCGGTGCAGCTCCAGCGCTCCTCCAACGTTTCCAGTCGTCAACTGGCTACCGCTAGTGGAGCTGCGCCGCCCTCAGTTTCCTCATCATCTTCGCCTGGAAAGCCTGTTTCGCCTCACACTCCACACACGCCTGCGATTCCGTCCCGGTTGAGTGAGAATTCGATCATCGACTATGCCCCAAGTTACAGGAGGGCGACACCACAGGGTCAAGGGTCACAGGCGGCTAGGGTGTCTGGGCCAAGCCGACAAAGCACCATTACGCAGGATGGAACTACTGCTATTGATATCCCTCTGTCTCCTCGAATTGAGTCGTATCACCGGCGGTCGAGCTCGGTGGCTCAACAAACCCGGACTCTGGTTGACGATGAGGAGGCCGATCTACCTTTTGCAACCCACCGAAGCATCAGTCTCGGAGCGAATGACCGAGAGCCTCCTACGCTGAGTGTCTTGCTTGGTAGACAGATGCAGCTGGAAGATCAGCGCTCCAACAGAGAAAATATTGCTGGCGCGCTCCAGCCAGCTGCTGAGATCCAAACTGCAGAATCGTCCGGGGTGATGCAACGAGGTTCAGCAGGAGATACTCCACCTGATGGTCTTATTCCAGCTGTGCAGCCTAGCTCGCCGTTCCAACGACGACGATACACGGGGATGGCATCAGCAAGTGGCCATAGACAGACCCCTCCACAATCATCCCGTGGCAGTTTCACCGGATCCACAGTGAGACTGGGGCGTCCGGAAGATGAAGCAGTTGGCGAGGAGCCGTTGATGTTTACTCTGTCAGAAATGGACGCGCAAGGACGTCGAAGTCTTGAGGAGGGACGGGGAGCGGGAGGTTCAAGCTCCGGCCGTCAAGCATTCGAACCTCGAGGAACGACCCGACGAGGCTGGGCCGAGTAGCAGATCTAATTTTCTTGGGGTTGCTTTACACCAATATTATAAAAATTTCTTTATACCGGACGGCGCTAGCTATACGGCCATGTCTTTCTATCAATGTCGCCAAAGTCGGTGATGAGGGAACAAGCGGCAGGGCGGCCGAATTTGCATATTCGAACTTTGATTTGGCTGGCGTCGATGGGCATTTCCTGCAAGGTGATTTGGACAACGGTAACAGGGAAGACCTCCAGAATGGATCGGGGACTAGGAGTTTTATTTTATTTTATTTTTACTGTTCTTTTTGGGTGGATAAGGGAAGACCATCTCTTCTTCAATGTGTTTCTTTTTGGGTTTCTGGCCTGTCGAGTCCTGTGTTTATATCAATTGGAGAAAGTCTGGCAAGGTAGATTGGGGCATTTGAGCAGATGCTGAGGTTTCCAGAAAAAAAGAAAAAAGAAAAGGCATGACATGGTATGCGTGTCTGGATCTACAAGGAGGTGGCATACAGAACAAACACATACAAGGGAGCCTCGAGGCTATGTAGATGAAGACTAGTTGAACAAACTAATCATAATTCGATCTACCTCGTGACCTTGTTGGATAGGGCAAAAAATGATTATTATTATTTTCCATGTATTTTTCTTCTACATTGTTCTATTTGATGAGAGTATCGCCACCAAAGACCTCTCTACTCGGTATGTTCTGAGGGTAAGTCAACCGTGATTCGTCACACAAGTGCGTTAGTTCAACTACAGGTGTGGTGGTGGTGATGGTCTAAGAAGAGCTGAGCCTACAGGGCAGGGGAGGTGAGTGCCATAGCCATGCGTATTGGATTGGGCCAGATTTGGCAAAGTACCAAAAAAAGGCTAAGCTTATCCCACAACTTTGGGAGGCATTCGATTGTTTCTTTGGACCACTGACGTGGAGGATTTGGGCAGGGCAAACCCATATGGATCTAGTGGCGTGGCCAACCACGTAATGACGACGACCTTGGTGGTGCTCGAAGCTCGGTGATTTTGGCTAGGCTAGGTTGCTTGCAGAGCTGAGCCCCTCCCTCTCTCTCCCTCCCGTGCCCAAGGAATGACGAGCCTTTGGGGTGGGGGGCCCTTACATAGGGATCGGCCAAGTCAGCCTTCCAGCGGCCTGCGTTGGAAGAAGTAGGGTACATCCATTGACAGTGGTAAATAGCTGCATGGCATTTGTACCTCTTGGCCACTGAAGTAATCAGGCTGCATATCCACCACCAACCACCACCGCACGCCAACTCGCCTTGCTGTAACCTCTCTCTTCTCTCTCTCTCCAACATTTCCTCCCATATCCAAGGAAAATAGCAGCTAAAGGCATAACATACAATCACTCTGACAAAAACCAACAGGCCACCTGATCGAGAGCCCTCGCGACGACCCTGCGCGCGATCCGTCCTTTCCAGCCAACTTGCTCCAGAGCTCCAGCGCCAAACGTCATAGGCAACTACCAGCCATGTTCCGAGCAGCGGCGGCTGGGCCGTTTGACGAAGTCGTCGGTAAGTCTGAAATTCCGCTGCTTTGGGCGCATACAGACATATGCCCAGAAAAAAAAGATCAAATGAATTTCTAACTCTGTCGCAGCCAAGGCGACCGACGAGAACCTGACATCGGAGGACTGGGGCGCCATCATCGAGGTGTGCGACAAGGTGTCCAGCGACCAGAATGGTCCCAAGGAAGCTGTCCAGAGCATGATCAAGCGGCTTGCTCACCGCAATGCCAACGTGCAGCTTTACACCTTGGAGGTGAGTTTTCTTTCCTATCTTCGTTTTCCCGACAGTTCCTCGTCTTCACAGGCAGGAGGAGTAATGTAGACTAACGGGCATGAATCGATATGACAGCTCGCACACGCTCTGTGCCAGAACTGCGGCAAGAATATGCACCGCGAAGTCTCCAGCCGCGCATTCACCGAAGCTCTCTTGAAGCTGGCAAACGACCGCATGACCCATTCACAGGTCAAAGGCAAGATTCTAGAGAAGATGCAGGAATGGGTCGAAATGTTTAGCAACGACCCCGAGCTGGGCATCATGTCCGATGCCTATCTCCGATTAAAACATACCAACCCTATGCTGCACGCACCGAGTGCGCCACAGAAGCAGGGGCTTACGGATGTGGATCGGCAAAAGGAGGACGAAGAGCTGCAAATGGCCCTGAAGCTCAGCTTGCAGGATGAGGAGCGCAAAAAGGCGCCGCAGGCAGCTCCTGGCGCCCAGGCGGGGCCGAGTGGACAGCAGCAACAAGATTCAGCGCCTACGTCGACGGCTGTTCCGTCAGGCACAACTGCCGCAACTGTGAGCAGAGTGCGAGCCCTCTTCGACTTTGTGCCGACGGAGCCAGGCGAGTTGGAATTCAAGAAGGGGGATGTGATTGCGGTGCTCGAAAGTGTGTTCAAGGACTGGTGGAGGGGATCACTCAAGGGAAAGACGGGCATCTTCCCGCTGAATTATGTGGAAAAGCTGACGGACCCGACTCCCGATGAGTTGCAGCGGGAGGCTCAGATGGAGGCAGAGGTCTTTGCGGAGATCAAGAACGTGGAGAAACTCTTGACATTGCTGAGTGCCTCAAACACCGGCCCGCGGGAGGAGGACAACGAGGAGATCTCAGTAGGTTATCAGTGGCATGGGGCGGCGATAAACCTGGTGAAGTTGAGAACTAACGCGACTTCAGAAACTCTACCACCAGACGCTGGCTATTCGGCCCAAGCTGATTAAGCTAATTGAGAAGTACTCGCAGAAGAAGGGTATGGTCTCCAATGCATATTCGACCCCCAGCTCCTTTAAACTAACGGTGCTTTAAGATGACTTTACGCAACTAAATGAAAAGTTTATCAAAGCTCGACGGGACTATGAAGCTCTTCTTGAGTCGTCCATGTCCCACCCACCGCAGCACAACTATCAGCAATATGCCATGCGTCCTGGGCCTCAAGGATATCCTCCCGTAGGAGGTGGTGGTTATCCGCCGCTGCAACAGCAACAGCAACAACAACATCAACAGCAGCAACCACCACAGCAGCAGCAGCAGCAGCAGCAACATGATCCCCAGAGATACTATACTCCTGTGCCTCAGGGTGAGCGCCTCCATCTTCGCTCCCTTGCTCTCTCATAGTTTGGTCTCACACATGCTAACTTTGTAAGATCGTCCTCAGTATCAACAAACTACTTCCCCACCTCCTAACTTCCCACAACCGGGACCAACGGCACAAGCTCCGCCAGCAGCGCCATTCTATGTCGCAGGGGCTGAAGTGCCCACCCACGCTGCACCTGGTCAGCAAAGCATTAACAACAACAACCACAACAACAATATCCCATCATACCCATCCAATGTCCCGACTCCAAGATTACCATCCAACGGCCAAGCACCGCCACCCCTCGACACCTCTCCAACTCCGCCACAGAGCTTTGCTCCCTACTCACAACCGCTGAATCAGAACGCACCTACTCCTTACTCACAAGCCCCTAGTCAGCGGCCCCAGAGCATACAGGAGCTAGCAACATCAGTCTACGACTCGCCCATCGCCCCAAACAACCCCAATTCCGCCGCGACATACTCGAGCTCCGTTTACTCCCAAGAAGATCCTCCCGCTCCACACCCAACCGAATCTGCACCGCCGTCAGCACCGTACACCACCCAACAGCAACCGACTTATCAACCTTACCAGCCTCCATCTCACTTGCCTCCTTCCGCCCCTACCGGGCAGCCACTGCAGCCTCCTCACGTCTTGACTCCTCCGCCGCTACACCCCTCTGGTCCTGCTTTCAGTGCTCGTCAGAGACTCCCCAGCCAGAGCGGCGGGAATGCCGAACCGCAGCAGTATAAGCCGTATCAACCGCCTGGTGCGGCGGAACCGAGTGCCCCTGCCCCAAGCGACTACTACCGCCAACCGGGTGTTTATTGAGTGCGATGCATATTGGGGGGTTTTCGGGGGGGGTTTCTTTAAAGCATTGAAGTCATGAATGAGTTAAGCACGTATGTGCGTATGTAGTCAGTACACGGGAGGTAGTGAATCAGGAGAGAGAGGGGGGGGGGGAAACAAACTACATTCTCAATTTATTTATTTATTTTTGTTTGTTTGAAAAGGGGATCGATGACTGATGGGTATTTATTATTCCCCCCTTTTTTTCTGTTTGTCTAGTTTCTTTATTTTGGGTCATGGGAAGGGCTAGCGCCATGTGTGATGAGAGGATCGATTGATAAATGATGTGCGTTTCTTATCCGTTCTAAGGTTTGATTTGTTGTGCTTTTATGAGATTGATTTTGTGATGATGTGAAAGAGTCATGCTATGGTTGGTATCTTGCATAGACGAATCAGCTTTAAGACGGCACCTCTAATATCTATATCAGTGATATGTTGGGACCGTAAAATCGGTTTATGACAAGGACCTTACATGCTCTCGCAATAGATGCGTCGTTATCAACACCATAAAAAAATAAAATAACAAATAAACAAGAGATCATTAACACCCCCAAGTCCAATTCCCACAAAATAGCAAGTCATCACTCTGTCTTCTACCGCTACCTCACCACCGTCGTCCATAAACACTACTCTCCTGCCTCAACACCCCCTTCGGCTTCTTCTTCATAAACTCCATTGCATCCCTCGCCCTACGACGCTCGTCCGCCTCCGCACTATCGTCATACTCTACAAACGAATTATCATCATCGCCACCACCACGGCCGCTAGCGTGGCTGTGAATCGGCTTAAACAAGTCAATAATCTCATTGAGGCCAAGCTTAAGTGCGCCTTTCTTGACGCTGCCTTCTATAGTTTGCTCGGCGAGGAGGCGCTTCTTCTCTTGGAGCTCGAGAATGCCCTCCTCGACGGTCTTGGTAACGGTGAGTTTGTAGACGACTACGTCGACGGTTTGGGTGAGGCGGTGGACGCGGTCGATGGCTTGTTCTTCGACGAACTGTTGGGGAAGAGTCAGTATTGTTTTTTTTTTTTTTTCCTCTGAAGAAGAAGAAAGTGTAATAGGTAACTTACCGGATTCCAAAACGGCTCAATGATTATCACCCTCGTAGCCGCCGTCAAATTCAAACCCAAGCTACCGCATTTGAGACTACAGAGAAGGACTCTGGTAGACGGATCCTCTCGCAAGCGCCGCAAACTCTCTTCACGTTCGTCATTCTTCATGCTGCCGTCGTAGCGTGTAAACTTGAATCCGTCCTTGCGCAGAAACGGCTCCACTAGATCCAGCATGGATGTGAATTGCGAAAAGACAATAAACTTGTGCTCTCGCGCTTCGGCATGCAGCAGCTTGCTGAGTTCGCGAATCTTGGCTGAAGCGAGAATAGCCGGGCCCTTTTGTTTCCCATCATCTTCTGAGGAGTAAAATTCAGATTCGTCACTTTCGGAGCCTGAGACTTCTGGATTGGCGTCAGATCCGGATTCAGAGTCAGAGTCAGAGGCTGCTTCGGAGCCTGAATCTGAAATGGAGATGGTGGTCTTTGAGGTCTCTGCGTGCTTTTCGTCGAGCGTTTGGGCTGCCATCTTCTTTGTAATGGCAGAAATGGACAAGAGAGAGTCGTCATCCGAGGCGTCTTCGGCAGACTTGTAACCATCCTCTTTTTTTGCAATTGAGTCGTCAACTACAAAGCCACTGAGATTGCTCTTATCGTTGTCTTCATCATCGCCCTCATTTTCTGAATCTTCTGACCCGATCCAGTCACCGCCTCCATCAGCATTCTCGTCCTCTTCTCCACCAGCCTTGCCCAAGTGTAAAGATCCCTGTTCATCTTCTGGTACCAGCCAGCTGCCTTCCTTATCTTCTTCCTCATCATCACTATCAATGACGGCATTACGATTCCGATGGCGGTGAGTCTTTTGCTTGGGTTCTTTCTCGCTACCTTTCTCTTGGTCACCATCCTCGTCATCATTCTCATCATCGCTATCAATAACAGCTTGACGATGACGAGCACGTCGGGATCGTTGCTTAGGTTCTTCTTCATCACCTTGCTCGGCCTCTCCAACGCGACTATGTCTATTCTTTCTCCGAACAGCTTTCTTTGTCTTTGGTTTCTTGCTGGACTTCTTCTTAGTCACTTTTTCGTTCCCATAGAAATAAGCCAAATCCTCGGCACACTCAGCGCAGTTGTCTTGCCCACGCTCAGTGTCCTCTTTCGACACAGGCCTGCCACAGATATGACACTGCTTTGCGGTTATGCCCATCCCGGAGAACAAGTCCGCGACAGCATCCACATCAGCGTCCTTGTCCTTCTGGCTATAATCCGTCGACATGGCGTCCTTGTCCTTCTCCAACTTGCCCTCGAGAAGCTTTGGATGATTACACGCTTGCCTGAGGCGAAGGAGAAGCGTGAAAGCATTGGCGTAGCTAATTTTTTCTCGCATCATATTTGCCATGCTTTTGTCTGCACGGGCTTCCAAGTTTTGGTAGAATTTTCGCTCTGCGGGTGAAAGCTCGGCAGCAATTGTAACAACTTTTCGGTTTGTATGTCTGAAGCCGACTGACGAGGCTTCCCCTTCAGCTGTCGGGGCTCCTCCTGGATTAAGAGCACCATCCTTTTTAAGGATTTCTTTCGTTCGCCTCTTCATGAAGCACCGGAGGAGGCTGTGGAGTCGTCGAAGCGCAATATGGCCTTTGCCGCCTTTCATGGGCTTCTCGATTTGCTCCTTCCATTCTCTGATATTGTCGTATGGTTTGATGCGCAGGAATTTCACAAGAGACTGCAGTTCTTCGAGGTTGTTCTGCATAGGTGTTCCTGATAAACACCACCGGTATTCGGAGCGCAATGCGCAACATGCCTTGGTGGCCTTTGCATTCCGATTTTTGATGGTGTGTGCCTCATCCAAGATGATACGCCACCAACGAAGGCCGAAGCAGCCTGCCTTGACGCCATTATCATCGTCTGAAGTGTGATTGAATTCAGAAACGAGAATCTGATATGTGGTGATGACGACATCGTAGGGCTTGAGGTCGTCAAAACGCTTTGTTCGTTGCGGGCCATGATGCACCAGCACCTTGAGCCCATGAGACTTAACCACCTTCTCCTTGATCTCAGCCTCCCATTGCCTGATTAATGCCAAAGGGGCGACAACCAGGGTGGTTTTTTCAACATCTTCAAAGTGATTCTTCCAGCCTTCATCGTCCTTGTCAGGTTTTTGATTCTGGAGAATCAATGAAATCGACTGAAGAGTCTTTCCAAGTCCCATATCGTCAGCGAGGAGGCCACCTTTGGGAACCTTTCCGCGCTTGACGGGGCCAAGCTCGCGACCACGCATCCAGTTCACACCTTCTACTTGATGAGGCAGTAGTTGAACCTTTAGACCTGCCACTTTACCATCCTTGGCTATTATTTTGGTGGTTTTGTTGGATTTCTTTAGCTTTTCACCTTGCTTTTCGTCTCCGGAGCTCTCTTGCTGTCCTTCTGCCTCTAGTCCTTCATCATCGTCACCATCCATGCCACCTTCTAACAAGGCTTTGAGATCCTCACTTGCTTTAGCAGGATCCGTGTAGAAGACGTCCTCTCCATAGCGAGATGTCTGTGATGTAGATGTGGATGTGGACGTGATCGAGTTAAACATCGGCAGTGGGGGTGGTTTGCGGTCTTGGTATGTCGACGCTTTAGGACCAGACACCCTATTGTCGAGATGGTGCTCGGGGCGAGTCTTTTGATGAATGAAGATGTCGGCCTTCTGCTTACGAGACGACATCATCTTCGTCGGATGCCCAAACGTTGGGTGGGCTGTAGTAGATGCAAACGAGCCACGGCTTTCGGCTTGGACATTTCCCTTGAGAGAGGACCAGCCGCTAATCAGGGCAGATATGTCCGTGTCGCTCTCAGGGGACTTTTCTCTTCCCAAGTTCTCATTGCTGGAACTTGTAGACTGCAGAGGCGCCTTTGGAGGTGCCCGTTCCTTGACCATATTGGCGTTAATCTCCCCAAGGATAGCAAGGTGGGATGTGTCGTTGTAGATAATGGTGGGGCTGTTTTTGGTAGTAGAAGAAATATGCTTAGGCTTTGATCCGGTCTTCTGGAGTGGGTGTTTTGGAAAGTTGGGCTCCTCAGCAGAATACAGACTGTTCCTAGGCTTAAATGCAAAACCAGCTCCGGGCCTCTTATTGCATTCTTGCTGTGTTTTCATGGAGTCGTGCTATTTTGAATACCATGTTCACATTTCAGTGACCATTTTCACGTTGGTTGCCTACTGGTACTTTTGTTCTGCATAAAACTGCTGTGTGTAGATATAATTGCCACAGCAACTAAGTGTTGGCGCTAAAGTCCCGCGACGGCCACGCCACTAAGGCACTGTGGTAAACAATGTGAACTACGTGTGGTGTACAGTGCGCACAGTGCGCGTCATGCCCCCAATACTGGTTTTTGTCTGGAAATACCGACTCAAATATCTGTCTGCGCTAATAGACGAAGATGTCATTCTGTTAGTGAACTTGTACAATAGGAAGGACATAAAAAACATTTCCTCAGCTCACTATGCCTGAACTTTATCTTGGAGGGTTGTCTAAATAGTACTATCCTGCAAACATGAACTCATAACATGCCTACAAGCGCCTAGTTCTCTTCCTCATCATGCCATCTTCTTACTCATAGCACCGCCTATGTTGGTATTCCATTATCATTTCTCCGTCGCCAAACTCCCTCTCATATTGTCCCTTTCTGTAACATCGCAATCTAGTAGACCAGCTTGAAGATGTCGTTTCGGATCACGAAACCAGTAATCTCACCGCCAGGACCCTGAGATACGCTAACCTTGAAGTTTTGAACAAAGTTTATCAAGTTTTCGTCCTCATCAACCTAGAATCATCAAAGCATTAATAACTATATAATTCAATAAGAGCTGATATATTACCTTAAGCTTTCCAGTTACCAAAATGAGGAGATCTCCAGTAGCAAGCTGGGCATCGAGGGTAGACAGCTGGTGACCGCTCATCTTGAAGGGGAGGGACTAAAGATCATCAGCCATGGCTCCTCACCAATAATAATCATATAAGGTATGGATGTACCGTCAACTTCTCCAGGATTGGCTGACCACCCTCAAACTTTTGGGACTCGAAAGTCAGGACAGACTCGGCGTTCTTGTGCAAAGTTAGCGACTTGATGTGTTTTCCCAGAGCGTTCGTTCAGCGTGTCATACGTAAACAGCCGATAGGCCTGCGATATTCGAGCTCATTCCAGTATAGTAACCATTGACAAACTGCTCTGTTCGGGGAGGTCACGCTAAGTTAGACTCTTCGTTTCAGTTGCTTCTAGATCGTTTAGACATACTGGCGATTTCCTCGATATCTACAGCCGTTGCGTGATTAGTTCGGAGCCGCGCATTGATGGAGGGGTTCCCTGGAGACCTACTAGCTGCCATTTTGACGGGGCTTGGGGTTTTGCTCTAAATAGAACTATTCAAAGGAAAACAAGAAGTTGATTAACGCCGAAGTGAAAAGTTCGAGGCTCAAGACCTGTCTGGATGCGCAGTGGGGTTGTTGGAAAATGTGCCCAAGGTGGTGAAGAATGATGGAAGGCAGGGAGAGATGGTGGGGTTATGAGGGACACACAGTGCCGACATGTTTTTTTTCGGTATGTCGTGCAGGGGCGAGCAGAGTACCTGATAAACGCATAGAGCTTACTACCCCGCATAACTAGATAAATGGTGGGATGTAGCTTTACTACTGAGGCTCATGTACCTATCGAATGTTCCCTGATATCTTTTATCCGTCGAAAATTTCCCAAGTCGCCTGAACTTTTTCTGTAGCAAACTATTGTTGCTAACATTTGAGAGGACCAAGACTATGTGCTCTGCACCAATATTTCACTGTTTCTCATGATGATGCATTGACGCGTATGCGTCAATTGCTCAATGCTCTCACTTTATCTGGTATGTATAAATAGCCCCAACTGTTTGTTTTGCCACCTCGCTTTCATGATGATAAACTTAAGAACGGCCAACCGAACAACTTATGTTGACATTCTTAATCACCAACTATATTGTCTGACATGATTACCTATCACTGCCATTTATCCCTCTTACAGCATTGAAAATATTCAGCTGCTAACACTCAGCTAAGATAGTCATCCGTTATCGACTCCTCAATTGTGCCTCAATGGACCTTTTCGAACAACACCTTGCCTTCGTGCGAGCCATCCGTACGAGCCGACCACTCAACCTCAAGTCCAGATACTTTCCCATTTACGCCCAATTTGAATTCGCCAGCAAAGAAATCGTAGAAGACGCCTTCCAATTCTGGCGAGTTAAGGTAAATAGTCCAGTAGTTGCCAGAGACATGATAGAAATGCATTGAATACGTCCATGTCGTCTCCGGGCGATTAGCTATGAGAATCGTTTGATCAGACTTATCAGGAGCAGATCCCACCCGGAGAGTGATGTTGCCATATCCGGGATCGTAGTATGTTCCTGTCAACTCCGCGAGAGCTAAAGTTGGCGGTAAGGCGAGTGTCTGGATACAGAACATCATCTGCATTATTGTAGTCGTGACTCATTCTTTCCCGAATACCTTTCCACCTGTTTCATGTTAGTAAACGATGCTGCCTAACTGGACTATATCAAGTATCGGAACGTACTTGGCACCGAAATCAAATCTCCCAGCTTCAGGAATACCCAATTTGTCATCTATTAGCCTCCAACCAAGGACCTCTGCCACTGCATTAGATGAAAATGCACTATTTGCAAAGGTCACAACACCGTAGTTGAGTTCTGGTAGCCAGAATACTTCCGAGCCATAAGCATTGAGCCCTCCATTATGAGTATAGACAACACGACCGTGGTGCAGGGTCCGTGACCAGCCTAGTCCATACAAACCAACATCGCCTCCAGAGCCTGGGAGAGGTGTGTCAATCATTCGCGGTGTTCTAATATCACTGTGCACTGCGGTGAAGAACGGCTCCGATTGTTGAAGCAAACACTTCACCCACTTAGCATAGTCTAGAACCGTTGACGATAAATTGGGTCAATATTGACTGTTATTGACCCAATTTATCGTCAACCGTAGATATGACCGCCCCAGCTCCACTAATCTCAGTGAGAGGCATGAAAGTAGCCTCCTTGAATCTTGCTTCCTTCTGGTTCCAGTAATACCCCTGGGCCAGGTGCTCGGGTCTATCAAGAGCATCTTGGAGGCCAAAGTATGTCGAATTCATCCCAAGAGGAGCCATATCCGCTCCTTTAGCACATCGCCAAGCCACTTACCCGTAATTGTCTCAATGACATGGGACAAGGTAACATACATCATGTTACAGTACATCCACTTCACTCGTGTTTGCTCATTCAGCGGGAGATTCCGCAAATTGCGGACAATATCCTTGGGAGTAGCTGGTCTCCCGTCAATCACCCAAAGAAACGACTTGTCGTGACGGGCCATGCCAGTTCGATGACTAACAGCATCCTCCAGTGTGATATGCTTCGTAGCCCATTCATCTTGAACAACAAAGTCATCCCGGATGATGGAGGATATAGGCGTCGACCAGCCCCTTCCCAAAGCAGAGTAATTTCCGGAATGAATCAAGTTGGACAATGCTGCAGCCGTGTGAGCCTTGGTAGTGGAGGCGGCATAATAGAGTGTATCTGGTTTGGCTAGCACATCTGGGAATATGGCATATCCATAGCCCTATTAATTTCCCATATCTTAGTGGAGGCCGAGGAATTCATTTTGGTCATCTCAAGTTATAGAAGCTCACTAACCTCAGCGTAAATATTATCACCGTCGATGACAGCAATTGAAAGCCCAGGAACCTTCCACTGTTCCAGTAATCCCTTGACAAACGCTTCAAAATCTGCATTTAAAGGATCTGCATTTAAAGGGTTCTCTTCTGCTTCGGAGATAATGGGTATATTCTCAAGCGGTATTTGCTGATAATTCACCTCTGCGCCTAGGTCTGATGTCGCTAGAGTGGCGGCTCTCAAGCTAAACACCAGCGAAAGGAAGTAATATGTTAACCAACCATGACCGTGAAGCGACGGAGGTCATCTCTTGCCGTCTTCTACGTATCTTTCTAGTTTTTTCTTTTTCTTTGTTAAAAAAAATGAAGAGAAGTGGCGGTAAACCAACTCCAGCTAGTCAAAATCAGTTGTTGGTTGGTCTTTTATAAGGCTCGGCCATAACCAAGCGCGGACAACCTACCTCACCCACCTACCTACCTAGGTAGGTAGGCTAGGTATAACAGGAATCAGGCCGCGACATTCAGCAGGATCATGGCTGCACTAGATATCGAGACTGACTTGTAGATATGACTTGTAACTGCTGGGATAGGCGAAATCAGACCCAATCTTCAATTCGATGCAACCTTGACTCGATTCTGATAGGTCCATATGTCGTACAAGCTCACGACTCATCTCTCATCACTTTCGATCCTGGCAATATATTCACTGGACGTATTTCATGACGAAACACCCACACTCCAACGGAAAGACATACCGGAGAGACTTAACAATGGTTTATACAAAACATAAAAGTAAACTCTCAATATAATCGTAATTGTGCAGATAGTAAGCGTTCAATACACACTTCTGCCCTCGGTTTTCCCACCGGTATCTATATATATGGAAGCAGCTAGCTACTACTGAGCTCGCCGCATGCTGCCAGCCTAAAACAATCGTTCCTTAGATGTGTCGTGAAATATCAACTGCATCCTCTAACGAGCCACGTTGCCGGGGTATTTCTATGGCTGAGCTCATCTTATTTCCATTGAGGATCATCCATTTGCAAGATGTCCGACATCTAGCCTTATTCGTCCGTATTTAGGAAGTGTCGTCCATCAAATTCCACTCTTGCTAGCCGGGTTGATAGATCTGTTCAATATTCCGCATCGCAACCCTAACTCCCTCTGGTATTTTCTTTTGCGCATTTTATTATTTTACTATAAGATCCAAGGCGGTTGAATATTTGTAGCGTAGGCGATTATCTTCCATGTGACTTGGTGCATATGCTACAGCTACAGCTCCTCCTCATCCTCTACCACGATCTTAGGCTGTGGTGCTGCCGGGGTCTCTTTTACAGGTGATTCAGGCCCACCTGAGACGATAGATCCCAGAGCTGCGCTCAAGCTCTGTGTTGCTGAAAATTTATCAGCAAAGTTTGTTTGATCGAGGCTAGGTCGCGCCTTCTTGAGTGGACTGCCGACCATGGCTTCCGCTAGGGCATCAATGCTGTTTGGTTGCGTCGAAGCCTCCGTGGAGGCAGCTTGACCGACTGTGACTGCTGGGGCGGCAGGAGAATTGCGTCCGGTTTGTTGAGAGGTTTCGGGTGTTGAAGTTCCATCTGGTTCGGCTGAATGAGCTCTCTTGAGCTGTTCCAAAAAAGTGTCAGTCAGGAAACGCATGGCAGTGGTAGGGGGACAGACATGTATGCGATTAACACCATCAGCTAATTCACCCTGAAACTTCGCGTCTTCTGGTGCTAAACTGGACTTTCCCTCTTTGTCGTCCACATCGTCCATCTTCCCGATCAGCTCACTATCGTCATCGTCATCGTCACTATCATCAGCCGCGTTTCCGTTGCTCTTCTTCCTAGACTTCTTTCGTCTCGTTGCTTCCGCCTCCTGGTCTCTAAATGCTGAGAATCCAACCGTCCCGCCTGACTTTAGTGGGCCAAGGTTTGAGAAGTCAACTTGTCCGGAACGGCGTTTAGCAGAATTCGGTGTTGCTTGCTGGTTCTTGGATGATTGGATCACTCCAATTTTCTGAAGCTGTCCTACTATTATGTCAGTGCGAACGCTCACATCGCTGCTGATTGCTGGTGGACTTACTCTCGCCACGGTAGAAAAACGTGAAAGTAGCATATGGCTTATCTGGTCCGTCAATGCCAGTCACCGTCTGAGTGCTGATAGTCTTGGGGTCGAGAGTTTTTGGTTTAGCAAAACTCGTAGTATGCTCAACATCAGCATCAATCCCATTACTGTTATCAAGCTCATCATCGCCATCATGCGCATCGAATTGAGGTGAGTATTCGCCCTTTTTTATTTCGCCAGAGGCTAAAACACGGAACATGGCCACCTTGATCTGGCCGGTTGCCTCAGGGGGCTCATCATCATCGTCAGACCAAGAGTCTGAGTCGTCGTAGACAGCTTCAATAGGCGATGCCTCATCACCATATCGCAAAGTGCCTTTGCGCGAGCCCGAGTCTGTATCTGCAGTGGAGTTCCCGTCGAGGAGGGCGGCTTGTCGCCGCCGTCTTTTTTCAAATTTCTGTCGTCGTTTTTCAAGCTTCTCGGCCGCATCATGTCCCTTAAGATCAAGACCATTCAGCCATCTTTCAAGGCCGACTTCACGGAATAAGAACTCGCGTTCCGCTAAACCGCCTCCCTCTGCTTCAGGGACCTGGACCCAGCGACTGTTGACCCAGGTCTCCTCACCGGGGCGCAGGAGGGTAGCGACTTCTTCCTTTGCTCGACCGTCAAAATAGATGTAGGCCGCAATCGTCTCGTTTTCCGAATTCGTCATGGGAATGTACGGGGTAACAACCCCCGCAAACTTCCCTCGCTCATTTTGGGAACCAGAATGGTGTCCCCCAACGAACTGTGGTTTCGGATATGGGTTGGAGTCGGACGGCTTAGGAGCAGAATATGGAATTGGGAGTCCGGGAGTCAGAAGAGTAATGGAGATTGCAAATTTTGCAGGTTCTGGTTTGTTGGAATCTGCAGTCAAGTTTGGTTGTGGGACAGGGATATAGGTGCTAATACGAGACAGCCTTGACTGCTTCTGCATGCCATACTCAGGAAGAGGTGCAGAGTTCGCGTGGATGCTCACCGCAATACCCTTAAAGCAGGGCATCTTGACGCACGATGAGCTTTTGTGTAGAGAGGAGTTCGGTGATGTTGATATTTTTATGGCGAAAAAAGATGGTGGCGTTCAGAGACCAAGGAGGGTCGTTCGCCAGGGAGCGGTGGGGAGAGGTCAAGCTTGCTGTATCGAAGCTCCAACTCACCAGCCAGCCATTCCATGCGATAAGGCGAAGCGAGGTGGTGTCAATCGTCCTTTGACGTCAAAAAAATGTCTACCAAAAAAAGCCAGGCTTTGAAGATCCAGGAAGCCGCAAATACATCAAAAGTTTGACAAGGAAGCAACCTCAACCATTGCGTTGTTGACTGCCGCTGTAAAATAGCACCTGAAGTTTGTCTCATGGAGTGAATGGCGGAAGGGGAGATCGTCCCGCCGCAACGGATCATCTTATTAATCCGTCCTTGCCGTGGCACCCAGCAACCAAACCAACCCCAGCCTGCCCATTTTATTCGGGGCCGTTTTAGGCGCCATTTGCTAGTTGCTGTCACAGCGTCTAATGCATGAATGCCGCAAGTCCGCTGGTTTTCACCGCAAGATGAAGCGCATTGGATGTGTTGGCACTGACTCGCAGGCGTGACTTGGCTGGGCCTGAGATGGGGATTCTGCAAGGGCATGGATGCGATTGGTGAGATCCGTTTTAATATCCGTAGGAGAACTCTTATGATTAGACCGTAGCCAATTAACAAGGGAGATGTACACTGATTCTGGCGGTACTTGTACAAGATAGGTAGGTATGGAGGGGTTCACTCTTCCAGGTGGTCAGTCAGATGAAATAATAAAGCAAAATCATGTGGCCCTGTTGCCATACGATTTCATACCATCTTAGAAATAAATTTGACATAATGGACAGCATTCCAACTCGCAAGCGTGATGAATTATTCCAGTATAAATATCAGAGGGTATCTCATTAACATTATCGCCAACTAACCTGCCGCCAGCATATCTTCTCCCTTGCTATCACCCTTGCTACTGTAAGTGGCCACGCGACGCCCTCTTCCGAATGCCGCCACCCCCTTCCTCACTATAGCTGGTTCCAATGCCCGAATCACGTTGTGATCTATCTCCAGCGTCCTCGTCCTCGTCGTCGGCGTCAGCCCCTGCCACAGGGATCTCAGAGAGGGGTCGATCACGTTCCGTGTCCTCTTCCTTCTTCACCTCCGGTTCATGCTTTAGCGCAGGCTGCTTGCCATACGTAGGAAAACTTTGCGGGTAGTCCGATTGATCATCTCCATCAAATCCGTCGGTATCATCCAGGTCATCATCAGTGTTCTGCCGTGGCAATTTCCCTTGGCCTTTCTGGCTGAGTTTGTCGGGAGGTGAAGAGCTCGCCGTAGAACCCCAAATGATCCATGCAACGCTCATAAACGTGAGCTCACATAGCCAAAATAGCGACGTGAACGCAAAATAGGTCGGCAGACGATAGTGGAACATTAACCAACGGAGGCCACTCAGTTGTGCTGTCATGGTTAACGCGGCGTTGTATATTTGAATACTCTGGCCGGCCTCGACCTCCACGTACGCCGTAGTTGGTATCGTAGAGTCCTTCGTAAATATAACCTTTTCGCCTAGTGAAATTCTCATGGTACAAGTATGTGAGGTCGGTACCAGCAAGTGGTAAAAGACAAACAGGATGCGAGATGCCAGAGATACCACTGGGTCGACATATGGGATGAGGGCGGGTCTGCGCGATTTGTATATCACTTTGTTCTTCTCAAACTCGGTCCGGCCGTTTGCAAAGTCGCGAGCACTGTCTGCAGTTTCGTCGCTATTTTTCGAACCTAGCAGGTAGAGGCTGACCATGAAATTTCCTCGCTCGACATTTGGCGGCGATCGGGGCATCGCAAGCGTAACGGAGATGTCATAATCTTGTTGGGATTTCAGCAGCGGTACTGATAACGCCGCAACGCCATAAGGGTTGTTGCTCGACCTTAACGCTACATCTTAGCATAGGATATTTCGGATCGGGTAGCCATAGAGCCACAAGGATAACTTTTAACATACCCATACTGCAAGTGGACTGGTGTAGTAACAAATTGGTCCGGAACAAAGTTCTGGAAGAACAGCGCAGAGGCGACGGCAGCCAAACAAAACAATGATACTGCGCCAGACACAAGCAGAATGGTGTTGACAACTGCTCTCTGCGCGGTCTTCGAGGTGACGATCCGCGCCGTCTCTTGGATGGTTTCCTGTCCAGTATCGCTGTTAGTCGATGCAGACTTGGAAACTCCGCTGCTTGGGTAAAGTGCTTACCATCGTGAATGAGCCGATCGCTAGGCCATGTGTAATTGCAAATTCTTCCAAGATGGCAAAGTAGTCAACTTGGATGTTTACACCTACTAGGGCTCGCGGGCTGGTCTGATCATGGGTTCGGTGTCGTCACAGCTTGCTGGAATGAATGCTTGCATGTTGGCACGCTAGAATCATGGTTGGAAGCATGTGATCAGCATGACGTCTAGTCCGTCAACCATTAACCACAGCTAGCTTACCCTACAATATCATTGCCAAGTCAAGGCGAAAACCAGTGGCACCAATAAAACTACATGCAGCTGCTATCTTCACTATTCAATATATATATTAATTAATAGTAAAGATTATTATGTAATAAAAAAATAGCATTATCATATTCCAAATAACCAAATACGTGTAAGAGATACATACAGAGATACATACAACCGTTTCAGCTATAACCAACACCCATTTATCATCATTTCACAATCGAAAACGTATCCTAGTACAGTCAAGCATATGTACCCCCAAAAATCAACTTAAAACCCAGTGAATGTACCATGAATAAACGATATCCGCTCTAGCAAGGCTGAAGGTAGTTGCTCGGGACCAGCCCGACCTGGCCATTGCTGTTGTGAACTTCAGCCTCCCACCATCCGTCATCCTGATGGCGATACACAGCAAGATAGTCGCCCTTGGCGAAACCAAGCTCTTCGGGGATGGCGGCTTGATACATAAACATTGCACGCGCTGTTAAAATTGTTAAATGTCTGTGTCAACGTTGATGAAAAATATTGGAAGGATTTGAGAACTTACCCATATGCAGTATTGGTCGTCCATCTTGTGAATATTGTCTTGATGGATCCGCAACGCTCTTGCTTCTTTGGTGTCCTCCATCGTACAATCCCATGGCTCGTGATTCTGGCCTACCAGATCCTCGACTTCTCATCGAGCCGTACCGATCATCTCCAACAGGAGCGAGCTGGACGGCCATTTCAGAGCCGCCATAACTGCTCTGGGGTCGGCTTTGTGGACGGTTGTAATCCCTATAGGATGATGGTGACGCGCCTCTTGCAGAGCCCCTAGCTGATCCGTGAGGAGATGAATGGCCATAGTAGCCTCTTTCAGACGGCCTCTTCTGAGACAGGCTGGATTGTGATGAGTTGCGTTGATGGTCATGGTAAGGATTTGGTGATACCGAACGACGATCTGTTTGACGAGGATCATTGCTCATCCGCCGTTGAGGTTGAGGAGAGACACTTCGCGTAGGAGCTGGAGAAGCAGATCGAGGCATATCACTACCTCGAGTTCCGGGCCGGGATACCGGAGAAGCGCCGCCGCCTACGGAGCCTCTGCGGCCATCATCGTTGAAGATGCTTCTTGTCTGGGTTGTAGCTTTCTGTGTTGCCTGTTTCATGGCCTTTGAAGTAACAGCTGGTGGAGGGACTCCTAGTCTTGTGACATGACTCTGAGACGGAGCCTGATATGATGGAGGAGGAGTTCCACGGGTGGTTGCAGCAGCATCATGAGAGCCAGGCGCCGGGAAATTTCGTGACGCAGATGCTTCTGAGCTAGGAGCAGGTGTGGCAATTCCGTGATAATGATCTGCAGACATCCTGCCAGATGACTGTTTGCCCAAACTGACATTCTTCAGTTCTGCTAACGCCGCCGCAATGGGATCGGCTGGTTCAGCTTTTTGGGCTGGCGGTTGTGCCTTACGACGGTCTGTATCTGTGACAGGAAGAACATTTTGCCCGACCCCCAGAGCTAAACTGGCATTGGCATCAATCGGTTCAGGGCTAGCAGTACGCGCCTGTAAGAGATTCCGAGTTTGAGCATCGCTGCTGCTATATGGTTGGGGTCGACGAACAGGGCTAGCTTTGGTTGGTGACTGTGTTTGTGTGTGTGATTGCGAAGGATGCCAAGTGTTCCTGTTAGATGGCGATGGAGCGGTGGCGGCAGCGGCTGCTGCGGCGCCCTGCAGGTCCTTGGTGCTCTTCCGCCTGAAGGGACTGTGATTCTGAAAGAAGCCGCTTCGCTTTTTGAGAACACGCTTCTCTGGGCTTGTGGGTGGCGCAGGATCTTGCTTTACGGGTGATTGCTTACCACTTGGTGGCTCCTGGCTTGACAGAGACGTGGGGTTCGAGTACTCGCTGTGGGAATCCCTGCTTGATGGTCTAGCGGAAGGCGGCTGTGAGCTCCGGTCTGAGGGAGGACCAGGACGGTAAAGCATTGCCATTCCATCCTTTGCATATGGGTCTTGAGGGATCGCAGCTGTCGGTGTTTGCTGGAGAGCATCATACGGTGAAGGCGCTTGTGCTGCCGTTGTTGGCCTTCGGAACTGTTCCTCAACTGGTGGTGGTGGCTGTCTGCGATATTGGTCTTCAGATGGTCGTTGTTTGCGATATGGATCTTCTACCACTGGTGGCTGTCTGCGATACTGGTCTCCTGGAGGTATCGGTTGTTTGCGGTATTGATCCTCTAATGCTAGAGGTTGTTGCTTACGGTATGAATCCTCGACTGCCAGCGGCGGCGGCTGTCTACGGTATGGATCCTCGATAGCTGAAGGCTGTTGTTTGCGGTATGGGTCCTCAACTGTAGGAGGCTGTTGCTTGCGATGTGTATCCTCAACCGCCAATGGTGGCGGTTGGTGATACTTTTCCTCGACAGCTAGAGGTTGCGGCTTGCGATATTGATCCTCCAGCATCTGAGAATGCTGTTTACGATACTGATCCTCCATTGAAGCCCGCGCAGGCTGAATCGCCTTCTGAGGTCCCTTTTGGGGAGTGACCGTAGTCTCCCGACTAGCTGGCTTTGCTGGCATCCTATGAGCAAGATTGTTCGCCAATGCGGAGTTCGGGTCATGGTGAGACTCAAACGTCGAGGGCTGTGGGGATGATGACCGGAAAGCCGGGTTGATGCTTCGAGGAAACTGAGCCACAGTATAATTCTCGTCTTCAGAGGCTTCAGAGTGACTGTCGTTGATGTCCCCACGAACGAAATTGATATACTTTGGTGCTTCAGGAATTTCCTGCCCAGTGCCTCGCTCATTAATGAATGTGACGATGTCTATCTCAACATCCATATTCTCCAATGACAAGCGAATCTTCTCACACGAAGCATCATCGCTCACACATACAGTGGAAGCGATATTGGCAAATGTCCAAAGGCTGCTCTTTGTGAAATCAAGTCGTTCTTCTTCAAGATCTTGAAACTTGTCGGCGGCTGCTTTCCACTCTCGATTCCATCGGACAGTGGTCTCTTCAAGTGCCTTTACAGAATTCTCATATTCAGTATTGGTGGCTGCGAGACTGATCTGTGTCTTTTCTAGCTTCGCCTTATTTCGACGCTCTTCCTGGCCCATCACCATGTGGCCTTGTGCGAGATAACCTTTAATTTTCAAGCATTCTTGTTCGTATTTGTCTCGCGTCTATGTGGGGTGAGTATGAGGCCTAGCTGATGTAGGAAAAGGATAGTGCGATAAACATACCTTATTAAGCTGGTTCGTTTGTTGAACCTTCACCTTCAACAGCTTCTCAACAGTGTTTTGTACGATTTTCCGTCGCTCCTTGATGCTGCCTGCAAACGCTGCCAGAGGCTCTTCCAGCTCTGTCTTCATCTGAGCAGCTATGCTCTGGTGCTGTTTGGCAGTTGACTCTAGCTCGCCACGAACAGTGTCCAAGGATGCTCTTAGGGTTCCGGATTCCTGTGCCCCCAGAGACTTCTTACTCAAATTGAGGAGCTTTTTGGCGTATTCATCTTCGATTGAGGCTCGAGCTAGGAAGTGTTGCCATTAGTACTGGAAGGGATGGTGATGGTTGTATAAATGGATACTCACCGCCATAAAAGGACTTGAGTTCATCGCAAGTCTGCTTGGAACCAAGCATTCGTTCCAAAAGCGGCCCAACTCCAGCATCATCCTTGCCCCAAAAGTTATTGGCAACTTGGTAGCCATCATTCTTAGCATGTGTCTTAAAGGAGATGGTGATGTTGGCACTCACAGGACAGCGCCACCGCTGGGCCATCTGCCGTTGCGGCGGGCATTGTGCCAGATGATTGAAAGGCTCAGTGATATGTCAAACTCCGAGCGACAAAAAATAAAATAAAATAACCCTTTGCCAGGTCGAGACGAATCGCAATTCTGAATGTCAATGTGCAGCCTACACACCTTCACAATTGCAAGTTGCGGAGTCGAGATGTGGTACCTGGTATGTATGGGGGTGGTGGCATGGCCATAGCCGTATCCATCAGGGACGGGGTCTTTGTTTGCAACATACAGGCGGTGTTGGCAGGGCAACGGCCTAGCGGGCTTTGGGGGGCTGTATCACGTGAGCGCCAGCGCTTCAACCGATCGCACTGAAGCATGGCCTATTCGGCTGTTGGCAGCCTGTCCTTCAGCACGGCGGAATTAACCGCCGTTCTCGTGCTTTGTCCTTTTCGGTGCTGTACCTCATTCCATTTTCTACCCAACCTTCATGCCACCTACCGCACGTCTAAAAACGAGTCTTTGAGCCACAGTTTCCATCATTTCCCGCTCGCAAGTCAAGCTTTGGACCATCGCCAGTGAGCTGTGCTGCTCCGCTCGTCTCCTTCCGCGCATCTTTCATCCGCGGCAGTCACTTTCGGGCAATTGGCCTTGTTCAGCAGGACCACGGGCATCTTGCACGCGAACCTACTTGTGCTTGACAAACGAACCAACCTCAAGCCAGCCTTGCGTGTCCCCTCAGACGACCAGCTTGTGTCCGACCCGGAAGGCTTCCCCTCCCTGCGGCCTCTCGGCGACTCTGCAGTATCTCGCCCCATGTAGGAATATCTTTGGAAGCTATCCTTACAGTGATTTACCCTCCACCTTACGTCTATTCGCCTGCCACAACACCTTTGGCAGGCGCTCCAGCATCATACCACGACCGCCGCGAATATCCCTCCATGGTCCCTCCACAAAGAGCGGGATCATTTTCGCCAAATCCTGCACAGACTCTTCAAACGGGCAGCAATCATTCACCTCATCCGTCGCACGCTGGTGTCCTCAGTGCTGGCGCGAGCCCCAGCACCAACAGTCCGACAGGGGCCAACTCCCTGACCAAGATTGTTGTCGCCCAAGTTTACCTCTTGCTCAGTACCATTAAAGAGGACAAGGATCGCGCCAGGTGGGAGCTGCAAGTTGATCAATTGAGAAAGGTATGGCATCTTCTCTTCTGCTGCTCTTCGCCGGTCTCTTTTTAACATAAAGCACTTGTGAAGCTCATCGATGAACACGGTATGGAGGTTTTTTCAAAATATTTCACCCGCTTGGTGGCAGGCAATGCACCGCAAATATTCCCAGGCCTCAATAGGCCTGTCGCCAATCCGGGGAATTACCACATACTATTTGGAGAAATGCGAAAGATCGCACACGATCTTGACCAAGCCATCAAAATCGCCGAGTCGGTAGAGAGTGGCACTGAGGACATCTTTCGTGATTTTGACCTGTCGACATTCATGGAACACTTCAAGCTTGATGCATTGGAAAAAACCTTCTTAGCTCTAGCCTTCAAGCTTGGCTCTCGTCCTGATCTGAAGACTAAAGGTAGGTTGTTCGGCCAGTTTCTGTTTAAATACGCTACTAATACTTGCTCTTAACTTTTAGCTGATGCTATTCTGTCGACCAACTTCCCCACTTTCATGGATATCATCTCTCGACCCGACCTTGAAGCTCATTCCAATCTTACTCCTGCCTTTGTATCCTTAATTGTCGATCGATTCCTACAGAACCATCCCCCAAGCTTCAATGCTGCTTCGCGTCGAGATCTTCAAAGTCACGTTGCGAAAAGGTATTTATCTATCGATCAAGCGCCGCCGTCCGAAGTTCTAGCTGCGCTTGATATCGGAAGAGTACTAGCAGATAGGCCGGCCAATTCCTTGGCTCGCTATATCCAGAAGACTGGGGCAGATTTTACCAAAGATGAGGAATCTTGTCTCTCCTTCTTGCAAGGTCGTCCAAGCAATGTCCAGCTGGGTCCTGAACAGGTTTCTGCTGCACTCACATATGCTACCATCAGCCAAAATCCGCCATTCAATTCGATCGTTCTCATCTACTCTCTGGCCCGCCTTGTTCCGAAATCGTTTGATTGGACAGAAGTTGTGTTGTCGTTTGATCAACCGTCTGCGCGTATATCGTCGTCTCAATTCCTACAGCTCTACAAGGCTCTCCTCCCTATCGCCGAAGACCCAAGCCATAATTTTGACATTCAACGGCTATGGGGCGGGTCGTGGAGTGAGCCAGAAGCACAGCTCTCGTTTGTGAGTGCCTACGCATCCTTAACTCCCGACCAATTAGACGCTACGACGATCCCTCGACTTGAAAGAAGTATTACAATGGATGACTACGTTAATTCACCGCCAAATGTACAAGAACGAGCTGCAATTGTTGTCAAACACCCCCTTGTATCTGTCGCTGCCTTGTCGGCCATCTTCAACGTTGCTCTCAATTCTGTCCATGCATCGCAAAGTGTGGAGGCCAAACGGCTATTTCAAGAGGTTGTCGTGCCAAACCTAGACATATTCCTAGTCTCCGCATTTGAAGTTCCGAGACAGTCATGGGCAGCTATGGCTGTCGATACGTTGAATTCATTATTTGAAACGTTCCTCTATAAGAGGTCCCCGGAATACGACTTCGTGCTGGACAGTTTGTGGAGAAAAGATAAGGATTGGGTCATTCAGCGCCTCATCGATGCTCATGCAATTAAGCCCGTCGATCTTCCGCTTATATTCGATCATGCAGCAAAACACAACTGGCTTGAGGACCTTGTTTACCTTCCGAACGGGTTCGGCATCGATCTGGCTGCTTTCGCCCATGCTGAAGGCTACCTAGATCTTTCAAAATGGGCACAATATAACACTGATAGAAGCAATGAGATAGCTCGAACGCTCTTGCAATTTCTCATGATCAAAGCCAATCTAGAAATTCAATTCCAGCGGCCACCTGATGGACAACCACCGATAAAGACAAGCACTATTCTGCAGGTTCGCACGGTATCAGCATTGTTGCAGATTCTTGAAGACTTCCTTCCTAAAGCGCCAGTACATGATCTTATTCTTGTACAGCGGCATTGCATCACGGCCTATCCTCGATTGATCAATTACGGAGAGGGCTATGATGATGTTATCGATGCCAATGGCAAGGAAGGCAATGCTCTTCCCCCAGCCGCCAATAGCAAGATGGAGGAACACTATAAGAAAATGTATGGAGACGAGATACAGGTTCGTACCATTGTGGAGATATTGGATCGCTATAAGCACTCCAGAGATTCTCTTGATCAGGATGTTTTTTCTTGTATGATTCATGGTTTGTTCGATGAGTACAATCACTACGTTGATTATCCCCTCGAAGCTCTTGCCACAACAGCAGTTCTTTTTGGCGGTATAATATCCCATAAATTGATCTCCGACCTGCCTCTCAAAATTGGCCTTGGCATGATCCTAGAAGCAGTTAGGGATCATATGCCCGACGACCCTATGTACAAGTTTGGTCTGCAAGCACTAATGCAACTTTTGGTTCGACTTCGAGAATGGCCCGGATTCTGCAAGCAACTGCTCCAGATTCCTGGTCTTCAAGGCACGGAGGCGTTCAAAAAGGCTGAAGAAATTGTACGCGAGCATGAGGAGGAACTGGTGCGAGTTCGTAACGGAAGCGGCACACCACATGGCATAGGATTCCCCACTGATGCATTCACCAACGGCGCATCGGACGAACAAACTGGCCCTGATCGTCAAGCTCCGGCCTTCGCAGCCATTAACGTTGACCCCACTTCCCCTGGTGTCGAGTTTGAAGACCCGGATGATGAGGCGCAAGGCAAGATTCAGTTCGTCTTGAATAATATCACCGAAGGTACATTACAGTCCATGTGCAGCGAGCTGCGTGACATGCTTCAGCACAGGCACCAGCAATGGTTTGCCAGTCATCTTGTGGAAGAGCGCGCGAAGATGCAGCCAAACTACCATCATGTGTACCTAGAGCTTGTAAAGCTCTTCGAAGATAAAACACTATGGAGCGAGGTTCTCCGCGAGACGTACACCAGCGTGGCAAGAATGCTTAATTCCGAAGCGACGATGCAGAACTCCACCGAGCGAACACACTTAAAAAATCTTGGTGGTTGGCTTGGTCTCTTGACATTGGCTCGAGACTATCCCATCAAGCACAGAAACATTGCTTTCAAACAACTACTCATCGAAGCACATGATACGAAACGACTGATTGTTGTCATACCTTTCGTCTGCAAAGTTTTAATTCAGGGTGCCTCATCCGCAGTCTTCAGACCTCCAAATCCTTGGCTCATGGACATCATCCATCTTCTCATTGAGCTATACCATCATGCCGAACTAAAATTGAATTTGAAATTTGAGATAGAGGTGTTGTGTAAGGGCTTGAATTTGGACCACAAGAGCATTGAGCCGTCTGGTGAAATTCTGAATCGCCCTGCGGTCGAGGACACTGATGTGCTTGGACAAGACCAGCTGGACGCTTTTGAAAACCTGTCTTTGAACGGCATTGGCCCGGCCGTCGGTCCTGGCCTGTCTCCTCAAGCCCCGACAATCCCTGACCTTGGTCCTCTAGTCACAATCCCGCCTACGAACGAAATGGTTGTCAGCACTAGTCGCCTTCATGAAATTGTTCGGAATGCCCTTACCCGAGCTCTTCAGGACATTATTCAGCCAGTTGTTGATAGATCTGTCACTATTGCCGCAATCTCAACGCAGCAAATGATCCGGAAGGACTTCATTGCTGAACCGGACGAAAATCGCGTGCGAACATCTGCAATCAACATGGTCAAAGCAACAGCTGGTAGTCTAGCCCTTGTTACCTCCAAGGAGCCTCTGAGAGCCAACTTGACTAACTATATGAGGAGCCTGGCTAATGACCTCCCCTCTGGTCTTCCAGAAGGCACCATCATTATGTGCGTCAATTCAAACTTGGATCTAGCTTGCAGCATCATTGAGAAACAGGCGGAGGAGCGGGCTGTGCCAGAGATTGAAGAAATGCTTGAGAGTGATCTAGAACACAGACGGCGCCACCGCCTTCAACAACCAAACGAGCCTTACCACCCTACAGGCATTAATCGCTGGGCAATGACAATCCCAAGTCCGTACAAGATCCAGCCGCGGCCTGGTGGTCTTAATACCGAACAAATGGCCATATATGAAGATTTCGCAAGGCAACCTCGCACCACATCAACCACAACACCATCACACGCGCCGTCTGCTTCAGAAGCTACAAGATCATTAGCAAATGAGGTTCTCCAAGAATCATTCAGCACGATGCCAAATATACCTACCCCAACCGAGACGCCATCAATCCAGCAACTAGGCGCTCAACTTCAACCATATGCACCAGTTCACAGTGCTGTTGCTAATGCCATGGCCAACGGGCGCACGGCAGGTTTCCAAATGGATGTTCGCGCCCTGGCAGAGCGTGTTAATAAGCTTCTTCAAGAGCTGTTAAGAGTGGCTAGTGAAGCACGAGAGGAACACTTTGTAGGTTTGCCAAGACCACATCCCGTGCTTGATGTTGTCGATGCCCTTGTACAACTCATCATCAAGACGTCTCAAAACTCCGAGGAGTTCGCCATCTACGCAGCCGAGCAGATTAGTGCGCTCATTTTCCAACAAGTTGAGGATAACCTGACACTTGAGAGTCTAGTTCATGTGTTGGAGACGTTACGGAAGATTTCCGGTCCCGCACTTAACAGCAGAGTCCGTTCGTTGTTTGCACAACAGCCTGGGCCCAGTTTCCTCAGTTTGCCTCTGCTTGCAGCTCTGATACGCACCGACTTACTTGACTGGCGAAATATTGACCTAGCAATGTCAAAAGCCCTGGAAGCACGCAAAGACGGGTCTTTGGAATTCCTTGAGCAAATGCTTGACCTCACTATTTTGAACAACCGCCCGATTGCATTGTTTGCTGACTTTGTTCGGACTCTTGAATTGTCCTGGGTTTGGATATGTGAAGAGCCGGGTTCTGCAGTCGGCCAGCGCTTGAAGACTAAATTGCTGGACACAACTTCGCCTTCGTCAGCACAGGACACTGCTGATGCTGACGAACAAGCAGTTCAACAGGATCAGATGGAATACGTCTTTGAGGAATGGGTACATCTTTGCAACAATCAGAATGCCTCAAGCAAGGCCACTACCATCTTTATTCAGCAACTGCAGGCAAGACAGATCATTCGGGATCGTGATGATTTCTTCTTGTTTGTACGGATTGCTATTGACCTTTCTGTGGACCGCCATGAGCAAATTCTTCACACTGGAGCAATTGGCGATGCCTATATCATGACAGATGCCCTGGCAAAATTAATCAGCATTTTCGCTCACATGAATGCTGACGCGTCCACATCGCGAGCAGCGTTCTTAGACTCAATCTTGGTCCTCATCACTCTTTTATTGAGTCACCATCATGCTAAGAGGGGTGAGCACCTGAATCAGAGAGTCTTCTTCCGCTTAGTGTCAATGCTTCTCCATGAAGTACATGTAGTCTGTGAAGATTTAAGCGATGAAGAACGACGAGATGTCATGTTGAAGGTTGCAGCCCGATTTGAGAGTCTAGGCCCACGGTATCTTCCCGGTTTCGTGTTCGGTTGGCTCTCCCTGATTCAGCATAGAGCCTTCTTGCCCGTCCTTCTTCATCTACCAGACAATGTAGGGTGGAAGCCATTCGTCAGTCTCGTTTGCCAACTTCTTGACTGTGTTGGCGAACAATTGAAGGCCTTCAGTGTTTCTGATGCAGCCAAAGACCTTTCTCGAGGCACCGTTAAGTTATTTGTCGTTCTGCACCACGACTTCCCAGACTTCCTCGCCGCAAGTCACGTCAAGCTTTGTGCTCATATACCAACTCATTGTACTCAGCTTCTCAACGCCGTCTTGACTGCGACCCCTCAACAAAATTATGGCAAGCCACTGGAAGGCCTTAAGGGCGACCGAATGGATGAGCTAAGAACATATCCAGGACTAGTTGACGATGCTACCGCGGTTCTGAGTGACTGTGGATTGTTGAACGTGCTGGATCAGGTACTTGAAAACGGTCCGTCTGAGGAAGCAGTCGCACAAATTGCCCACGTCATTACACACAATACGTCAAAGGAGACCACGTTTGGACATGTCGGGGTCGCGGCCAACTCACAAGTCATTGGGGCAGTGGTCATGTATGCCGGTAACCACGCTACTGATCGGACATCCCAGGCAGCTGGTTCGGTAACAGTCTCAGGCAGTGAGCCTGAAGTTGCTGTCTTATCACTCTTGGTGCATGAACTACCGCCGGAAGCTAGATACTACTTCGTGGCAAGCATGATCAACCAATTGAGGTTCCCCAATCCTCACACAGAATTTTTCAGTCAGCTCGTGCTGTATATTTTTGGGAAGGATTTGAGCGACCCTGAGGAATCGGATATCCGACAAGAGATTACCCGGATCCTTCTCGAAAGGCTTGTCGGCTTCTGGCCACAACCCTGGGGACTTATGTTTACGGTTGTTGAGCTGGTCAAGAATGAGAGGTTCATGTTTTTCGACCTGCCGTTCATAAAGTCGACCCCTGAGGTATGTCGTTTGTTCACTGAGAACTTAAAATATTTATCATAGCTAATTAAATACAGGTTGCCGAGCGATTTGCTTCTGTTCTTCAACGCGTTTGATCTTAGACTGTTTATCAAGTCTATTCGGAGCTACCGAAATGAGGATGTTTTCGTTTCTATATGAGTTCACGACAAAAAAATATGCACGTAAATTCTACCAGCCCTTGCTGCATGATTGTTTAGGCGAAGCGGTGGATTGGATTCTTGGGAATAGACGGTTTTTCAAAAAAAAAAGGGAAAGAAACACAAATTGTCAACAGTGGCCGGGTCTAGCTTTGTTTCGGGGGGAGGCAAAGTCTAACCCGCATCTGATGACAACTGTAATACTTTGTATCAATGTACGATAAGCAATTTTATGATATGCGAGAGAAGTCTACGGCGCATACGGGGCACATGGGTCACGAGCTGTCGGACTGCTTTGGGTTCAGTATGACAAGAGCGAGGGATGTATATACGCTAGTTCTCCAAGAGGAAACAGACGAAAAGAAGCGGGTTATGCGATGTACTATGATGAGAAAGGGTATTTATTATATTATATGGGAACGTATCCGCGCATGACGTTGACTGCCGGCCCAGCGAGATGTACTGTGTGGACAGCTGAATCCTTTATCGTAACATCGACGACAATGTTACTCTCCTGGCCCATCTCGACGCCTTGAGTGATTTCGTATCGCCGCTTTGGTGTGGTCTGCTTGTCTCCCCCATGAGTGCTAAGATAGCTACTTAGACAGCAAGATGCAGAACCAGTAGCAGGGTCTTCGAATCCGTGAGCTATCATCCGAGTGCGCAGCTGGAGGACCTCGGATCCGTCATCGGTCTTGCCGGTGCCGTTCCGCACGTAGTAATACCTCCCGATAAAGCCCTCTTGCCAGCCTTGGTCGAGGAAGCCTTCAGCCTTGAAGTCGCCTGGTGTTTGGCCGACGTGGGCGAGGAGTTGGACGGATGGGAGCTCAACGAGGACAAAGTTCATGCCCTTGACGATGCTGAAGACGGGAGCGGCGAGCTCGAGCTGGCGAATGGTGTCATTTTGCTGCAGATTTGGATGTGCGAGGCCTTGGATATCGGAGAGGCGATTGCTGTGCAGATGGGTATTGTGCGGGATCTCGGCCGAGGCAGAGCTGGGTCCTGTCTGCACGATGGGGATGGGCCCAGCTTTGGTGATGATGGTGTTGACGCCCTGGGGCAGGAGGGAGACGGCCGCGCCAATGGTCGGGTGGCCGGCAAAGGGGATCTCAGCGTTGGTGAGGAAGATGTCGATGTGGCGCGTCTTGTTGGTTTCGGGGTCGGCGACGTCGTGGATGAAGATGGTCTCGGAGAGGTTGAATTCGCGGGCGATGCGTTGTTTCTGCTCCTGGGTGGGCTTGGGGTCTATGGAGGCAGGGATGGTGACCACGGCGAGAGGGTTGCCGCGGTAGCGGGTGGTGGTGAAGACGTCGAGGGTGATGAAGGGGAGCTCCATTGCTTTGAGGCGGGGTTTGTAATGCAATGGTGATATCTGGCGCAGTGGTGGTAACTGGCTGGATGTTGTTTAGTGTTTCGGGTGGGTGAGATCGTAGTATTGGATGTGCTAGTATTGGATGTGCTAGCATGGATATATGGATGTAAGTGGTGGTGGGTTGGGCGGGTTGTTAATGCGGGACGGGCAGCTGTAACGCCCGGAATAAGAATAAGCTGCTGCTTGGCGGGATGACGTTGGAGGGGGCAGAACCACCTTTCCTAGAGGAGAAAGTAATATATCTGAAGTTAGATTAGAGTGTATTTGTCAGTGGTCAGTCAAACATGAGCAATCCACGTGTTGTTTCCAACCCTCTTTAGGGGACTGAGCCAAAAAAAAAAAAATAAAATAAAATAAAATAAAATTCTACAACATGTTCGCCATGGTGCTGGGTTTTATATCTATCTGAAGCGAGCCTCGTAGCCGAGTTCGCAGGTTCTCTGACTCAGACTCGCGAATCTACTGAAGGTGGGTTTAGCTGGCTGTGGATCCAATCAAAATGAGGGAAGGGAAGGCCTCAACATGGTGGTGTGTATGTGCTATACATGTCAATGGCAAGGCGCAAGTCAAGCCATGGGGTGAAGCCATAGCCGAGGCGAGGCGAGTAATATAAATGAGGCATTTGCCAAAATTTCAATAATGGCCGGCATATATAATTGCCTAAGCTGAATCATGTTAAACGAGTGACATACTTTTTTAATAATGGGTGTTGCGAATGTAATCAACAAAAAAAAAAAGTCTTGCCTATTTCATGTGGATAGCATAGGTCTTTATTTCAGCTTGTTAAGGTTGAGGTTGGCAAACCTCTGTTGCCCTCAATTGCATTAGGTAGGTTGCAGCTGTGTACCAGTGGGATACATCGATTTACCGTAAGGAGAGAAGAAAAAAAAGTATCTGTTATTTGGTACTTGTAGATAAACTGTCTATTTTGGTATATGTGTCAAGAGAATAAACAAAACAAAAAGCCCTTCATTTGAGCTAGACATCTCCCTTTTTGGTAAGGTTCTGCATGTAGACAAGCTGCTCTTCATCATTGTCGCCATATTCGACAGTATATGCCGTCTCGTAGGTAATGCCATTGCGGGGTGGCGCTACAGAAGGATTGTGCTTTGCATCGCTGGAAGACCCGGTCGAGTTGCCCAATCGGCTGCTCTTTGAGTTGGCGGTCGATTGGAATCTGTTGCTGCTGCGATATTTGTTGTAATATCTCGAGGCTGTGGTCTGCAATTTGGGGCATATACGGACGAGAAGGGTTCGGAACGACGGCATGCAGACACAAACGACGCCGACGTTGAGCTCGACCGTGGACCAAATGCCAATGTCGTAGAAATCCCACGTCGGGTTAGGGGACTTGGAGTTGAGCTTGATGAGCGACACCAAGCGCAGAATGCTGACGACTGTGACGCTGCAGGAGCGTGTTAGCACGAGAAACGAGAAACGAGAAACGAGAAACAGTAGCAAAATCCAAGAAGCCACTCGACTTTCTTCGGAACAAGCAGGTTTACTTACAAAGTTCCGACGCCGAACATCAGGGCAACGCCAACCTTGCGCTTCCAATCGAGGTTGAGTTTCTTAACCTGATACAGCGGAATGGCCAGCATCCATATATCCAAGGATATGCTCAAGGCGGCGTTGGACCAGATGAAGGCATCAAGATCGATGCACGAGCCGTTGTGCGCGCCGTCCCACTGATGCCAGTAGTACGATACGGGGTGGCACTGCACCACCGCAATAACCACAAAGCCCACGCCGTATGCGATGCTGATGCCCATGGTTGCCCAGAGCATCCTGCGGACCAGCTGGCCGGGGAAGATCTGAAGATAGAAGAGGAGGAGCGTGATTTTGAGCAAGACGATGTCGAGAAAGTATAGGATCTCCTGGACGAAGAAGTACAGAATGAAGTTGCTGATGTCGATGGGCCGGAGGGTCCAGACGTCGCGGCCGATGCCGTTGTGCGCAACGTAGTGGGAGTTGAGAACCGTTCCGGGCTCGATGAACACAGCGGCAAGGAGGGCGACCCAGTCGTCGGGTTTGAAGTCGACTCTTGCGTAGAGCTTGTAGCCGATGCGTTGGATGATGAAGATGCCGGAGAGGATGCCAATGGCGATGGAGACTCGGATGTACTCGGGCGACCGGTCTCGGAAGGGCTCGTGGCAAGCCGTGGCTGTGAGGTTTTTGGTGTCTATCAAGATATAGGTCAGCCTTCATTCCTGTCTTCCTCCCCATTCCTTCTTCATTCCTGGATGATTGGTTCCTCTGTTTCGTTCAACTCGTTGATTCATCATGTACGAGCCACCCCCCCCCCCCCTCCCCCCATCTCCCCAAAACCAAAGGAATGACCTACACAGCGCGTCCGTGACGGGACAATTGTTCTTGAGACAGACGGCTACTCCATTGTTCAAGGTGGCCGAGTTGCACAGGCAGTCTTGGTCTGTGGGGGAGCATTGCGACGCGGGGAGTATCTCGGCAATGCATTTTTGCTATGTTACGATTATACAGAGTAAGCCAATTTGATCTCCTTGTTAATGTGTTTGTTTGTGTGTGTGTGTGTGTGTGTGTGTGTGTGTTGTGTTTCTTTATAGTGATTTTCTTCTTTTTTTTTTGGGTATTTCAAATACACAAACAACCAAAGAGCAAGTAACATACCGCGCATGCAGACATCATGCCCAGCGCATCAATCAACGTGAGATTGGCATCGATGTTGGCTTGTCCCCAGACCTTTGGCAGCGCTGCCAGGGCGAACAGGGCGAACGCCAACGACTTCATGGTGATGATGTGTTGCAAGGCCTACATGCAGCCGAGAAGTGAAGTCTTTTTTTTTTGGCGAGAACTGATCTGATCCAGCTGGCGATGGGGGATGGGGTTTGTTCGTTCGTTCGTTCGTTCGTTCGTTCCATGGGGGGGGGCATGGTACGAGACTTTGTCCGAGTATATATGAATTGTACAATATGTAAGTAATGTATAAGAAATGGCTAAGACAGATAGAGACAGAGAGAGAGAGGAGAGGATCCTAGACAGCCGCAGGGGCGTGGCGCCGCTGGTTGGTTTACCACTTCTGTCTGGGCTTTGACTCAAGGATCGGCCTCCTAGCAGCTGCACCAGCGAACCAATCCATCCACGGATCCCTAAGCAAATCAGGCGCAGAGCACATCTCCAACGGGCCAGTGGGTCTGTTCTCCTCCTCCGCCCCCCGCGAGAGAGGCTTTTTTAGTTAAGGTAGAGATAGCCTAGTTTAGCGTGGGCGGAAGTAGAGTGCTGGGTAGATTAAATGCCCCCATACCCATCTCCATCCTATCCGGGTCTCCACGATAATGCATATACATATGTATATACGGATACAGTACACACATGTAGGTAGTCAAGGTAGTATATAGCACGCGAGAAAAAGCGACCCTGTGGCATTGATGACAGGAACCCCCCAACCCAAACCAACCAACCCAGCCCCCAGACTCAAAGCCAGGCACCCAGCGGCGATCGTGCTGTCGCTCATCAACTCAACGTCGCCTTGTTGCGAAACACCAATGCTGGCTAAAAGGGGCCGGGGCGCGTTTGTGTGTCTCATGTCAGAGAGCAGCACTACCCAGCCTAAACTCCATGCAGACATGATCAGATGGCGCCGCGGCGGACGGTTATGCTACCCTCATGGTTCCGCGGTTAAGCAGGCCGTCGTGAAGGTTTGTGCTAAACGAAACATTTGCCTCAAAGGCTCGCAGGCCCCCCCGCCCCCCCCTAGCTAGTTGGCATGATTATCTTCCCACTTTTTTGGCTGCTGTAGACTGTACTGTAGACAGAGCCGCCGCCACAGGGGCATTCGGGAATAGGGTTAACAAAATGCCCGGCGCGGAGGAATTGGGGGCGACGGGGGTGCCAGGTGTGTGACGAGAATTTGGAACCCCATGTTCATTGTTTGTTTGGCTGGACTTGGTTGTCTTTGTCACGTCTTTGGAAGTCGTAGGTAGAGAGGAGTATTACAATAACCCGGAAATGCCAGATCTAAAGGCTTGCAATAGCAACCGGCAAAAAAAAATTATCTCGTATCATTAACGTTGACATAATCCCGATGGCTTAAAAAAAAATACACGTATTTCCACGAATATACTCACATACCCGGTGCAAGGACGACGTCAAGCTGCGAGCGGCCGGACCGTGATTGCGGGTTTTTCTTCCACTGCAGAGAATGGCGTTCTGATCGTCTACGCTTTAGGAAGTATGTCCTGTCAAATCCTGTCAATAATACAACCGCTGCTATACCCGCAACAAGGGCTGGGATAGATGGATGGATGGATGGATGGGTGGGTGCATGGGGTTGGTTGTCTTGAGTCAAACGACACGTTCTGCTGTAGCTTTCACTGCCTGTTACCACGAGAAACAACCACTTTAGACACTGCTCTATTAACGGTGCGCGATGTTTTGTACTAGTACGTTGATTGATAAGTAAGAACCGTACAGTGTTCGTGGGGGCTTTTGTGTGTTTGTTAGTTGGTGTGCGTGTGCTTCCGCATCTATCCTCCGTCTCTCACTCTCTCCTATTATATGGCCTAGCCATATGACATAAGTCAAGTGCCGGGCCTTTTGTCGCACAGCAATTAACCTCCTCGGCGCGCCGCTAACCACCACGATGGCGAACCTAAAATCCACATGCTTATTAGCTTACGAAACGGCTCGGTCGATCGTCGATCATGATCGACGCCCATTCGCTTCGATGGATTGAAAAAGGCAGCTTTGGCCTCCTGTCAAAGAGTCGGTTTCTCTCCTCGCAGACGGCACTGCGGACCGGAAATGGCCATGTGCGAGAAAAAACAAAGACCATGTGTATGTTTTGCTTGCTGCTGCTGCTGCTGCCGCCCCCACCACTGGGAGGAGAGGACAGGGAAGGGATTGAAGCCAAATCAGCATGGATGGGGGGAATCTTCTCGCTTGCCTCATTGCTTGCATTGCTTGCTTACTTGCTTGCGTGCTTGACCCTTCCGCCCGCTCGTTCAGCGATTGAATTGCCAGGGCAGCCTTCAAATTACGATGGCTGGCTTCACAGCTGTCCGGCCCCCGGCTGTCTCTTACCGGCTGTCGGTCGTTATTTTTAAAGCTTTTAAAGTACCTGCTTCCCTCGCCCTTAGTTTTGTTTTAGGACGATTGGATCCTTTCACGAACTTTTATGCCGCCACATGATCAATCACACATCCCACCTTAGTGTCTGTGCACACATGCGCGCACAGAGAACGATCAGCACCTGCACGGGCCCATCTCCCTTTTCTCCTTCGACAAGCGACCGTTTGTATGTATGTACCAGTATATTCTCCGGTAAGGCTCGAATGAGACTAAGTAAAATAACCAGAGCTAAAGAAAATTGCAAATCGGTTGCGTCAAAGCTAGCTAATGTACTAGTATTTGGTAACCCTGTGGCCAACATATTGTGCGTTGCGTCCATGTAGTAGTCTACATATATCAACTTCTCATTTGTCAAAAAACGTCCCGGCTGTAACACCGATCATCCTTAGCCCATAAGACTATATTCTAGAACTGTTGCTTCGAACGCTCTTTCATCAGTCACCGTAATGTTGGGGTTTGTTACCCCATAGCTTTTTGGGCGATGTCCTTGGTGCGAGCGATGTAGAGCTTGCTCTCTCTTACACTCTGATCCTCCTACGATTAGGATTGAGTGTTTCCCAGATAACGCATTACAAATGTGACGAGTTGCTCTGGGAAGATCAGCACAATGCCTTAGAAACATTCAAGAGTCAAAGGTTATGGCCTCTAGACCTTTGAGAAGTTCTTAACTACTTGCTGGTTATTTGAGCTGAGCACATCCAACTGCTTGGGTGGCAACATTGACAACTGAGACACAAACGCCAACAAAGCTACCCTCCCCTGAGTGGCACTTCCCCGACCTCCCAAATAGTATGGAGCATTATTATGTTATATGACGCCAGTGGCCGTTTCAGCCCATGCGGTCAGGTGTGGCCGGTGTAACCACAGAATGCAGATGGGATGCCGCTCAATAAGTGTCGTATGCTATGTAGCGACGCAGGTCGGGGCCTCTAAGCAAAAGGGTGTAGACTGTGTTTCCGGTTGATCACAGCTTATCTATGTTATGCGATGCGAATAGTACACACAAGCTAAGATAAATCCCTTACTTCAAGATAGGTGGATGGATGGATGGATGGATAGTAGAGTATCGTAAGTCGAGGTCAGCTGAGGGCATCAGCTACTGGCTATATATAATCTCATGTTGCGAGTCAGAAATATATCTATGCCTAGGAGTACAGAATGCACTCGATTGGCCAGCGTGCTGCGACCCCTCAGAGCTTCTCGAAATTCTGGCACCTAACTGGTTGACATGCTGAACCCGAGGCAAAGGCAAGGCCAATGGACAGACCAACGAATCGAGATATCATCCACGACGAGGATCTAGCCAGACCAAACAAAGCTACATTTGCGTAGGATTCCCAGTAGATGCTGTGTTGAGGAACCGTGGGTGGCATCTCTTGTCCATTAGCATACATACTATGTATATAGGGTCCCCAAGGCCGTATTATCAAAGCTAGATAGACAATTCAATTATATATAGCCTTTATTCTCTGTTCTTGGAATGCACGCTCCGTTTTCTTAATCTATTTTCCAATATTCAAGATGCAATTATTTATAAAGCTATTCCCTTTGTTCCAACGGTCAGTACATTCCATTTCATCCATCAGTTGCTTAGCTAAGTTACTCTGATGTATTCGCAACAACCATGCAACAATCATCAATTAATAGCTAATTAGTCAAGACCTATGTACAGTTCCAATATATTGTACCTTCGCCATAGAGAGTTTGGGATTTGCGTGTGGTTGGGTATCATGCGGCTCTGCCCTCATCATCACAATGCGCTGCAATATCTTGATCCAGCTTCGAGATGTCAACGGTAGGTATAAACATGACGACGTCCAGAGTTGCTCTCAACTAGCAAATATATAGGCCTTGTTGGTTGGTGTACGTTATAGCATAACGACTAGTACAAGTATATATTCTTTGGATAGTTACTTTAATTCTTGTATTATCGATCACTGCTACTTTTAGGTATATCGGCTAGCTGATAGTCTCGAAGTATAGGGCTGCAGCCAGATTTAAGCCGCTGATTGATAGTTGATCTTGATCATGAGCTCTACAGTAAGCTTTGTGAGTGATAGAATCTTCGATAGTCTTATTGTCAAAAATTTTTCCCCTAGCTTCAAGCCGCCGCGAGATCCATCGATTTAGGTACTAGCCTTCTATCCGGGTTCAAGTAACGAAATATATTTGCATTGTCATAGATGTCAGCTTGGTAGCCGCTCTCAAGATATGAGTTCATGGGACGTCATGACTGCCGACTCTCCAGCCGGCTTCAGAAAATTGAGGATTACATAGTCTTGATGATCAGTTACGCAACTAGCTTAGAAACATCCAGCGACCAGTGCCTGACTGACCCGATTCACTTAAATTATCCCCAATACTAAGTACAATGTAAAGCATTCTAATATTCTTTAAGCAGGTCCAAGTACCAGACCACAGCATTCTATGATAAGTATGCCAGAGAGTCAGAAATGAGATTTCTAAGACGAGTCCTTTTAAATAAGGGTTGACTATATAAGTCTATGGATGATAGATTAAAGTCTGCGAAGCAACTGCAAACGCATTATTGCTATTTTTTAACTAAACAAAACTGCAAGGGATCAATGCAAGTCTTCCAGACCATTGCGATACTGGAGAGTATGGACACCTCGGGACTTTCCTCTCGCAATCGAATCCCATAGACCGCTGAGGAGCACACCTTTCTGCAGTCTCTTGTCCCGAAATGCGCGACGTGGAAGGGGGTCTACGATGGGTTAGAAGCCGAGTATCCAAAAGGCCGAAGTATGGCAACAGTCCGTCATTGCATTACGAAGCAAAATATCGATATATCGCAGCGGAACAGTCCAAACCCGTGGACTCTGGAAGAGGACAATGTTCTGAGAGAGTTTTTTTGATTCTGGAGTTCCTCGACCTCAGTTTCCCACTCGTCTCCAGGAGAAGTTCGGCTTTGGGCGCACCCATGACGCGATCATAGAGAGAACTCAACGACTGGAGCTGCTGAAGAAGGAGAATTGGTCTGAGGCCGAGTTGCAGAATGTTCGAGACTATGGCAACCTTGACCTCCACGACTTTTGCGCTCAATTCCGGCAAAAGTTTGGACTTGATCGGACGTTCAAGGCACTCAAAATACAGCGACTTTTGCAGAGATCAGCTCAATCGGACGATTAAGTTCTCAGAGCTTAGCATCATTCCCACTCACGGGATCTACTCAATCCTTCCCATGCTACGCATTTGGAACATCAACACATCAACAAGCAAGGTGCAATCGCAGGAACCAAGCGAGACGAGATCCCGTCAGAAGTTGGAGGAGCGGTCAAGGACAGCAGAAAAAATTGCTCGTTGAAGGCTCAAGACCTGGCTCAGGACCTGGCTCTTCAGCGGCGATTAGATAATATCGTGGAAAGTAAAGAGAGTAGCTGAATATGGCGTAATGTGACGGAGTATCACCTGTAGGGTGTCCTCGGATTGTGACGATCCTTTTGTTAATTGAAGAATAGAGTTGGTTGTTCTCTCAGTGTAGTCCTAATACTATGTTGCATCAATTATCTAAGCTCTATCAACCGTAGAACTAGGTATAGTAAAACCTAGAGCGTAGGAACCGATTTGTCTGTGATAGAATGAGTATTTACGTATAGGGCGTATCGCAACTATCACGGGCAAAAAGGGCACGGAAGGACTGTACGGACGGGCAGTAGGCACTAAGGGGGTCATCAAGGTAAATACCCACAAATGAAATGGCTTGGGTACCCAACACTCCTTGCGCACGATCCAAGCCAAGGCTCGGGTGCTCCCTCCATCTGGTGCAATCAGGCGCGCTGGATCATGGCCTCACGGTCGGGACCGGTGCCAATGTACTTGATCTGCGGGACGTTAGCAACTATGGGCTTGGACATTATGTGCGCCCATGTACCTTGACTCCCACAAACTTCTCAATGTACTACTAGAGGTCAGCACTATTGTTCACTATACGAGCCCAATTCGAGTGCTTACCTCCACGTAATCGCGAGCCTTCTTGGGCAGATCGTAGTAGGTCCTCGCGTTGGTAGTCGGCGTCTGCCACCCTGGCATCTCATGGTAAACCACCTCAGCTTGTTCCAAGATCTTAAGATCCGCAGGGTAAGAGTCCAATTCCTGTCCAGACAGTCAGCGTCACTATCATCTATTTTGATCTCGTTGACATCACTAACCTGTCCGTCGACCTTATAAGCGATCGCGATCTTAATCGTTTCAAAAGTGTCCAAAACGTCGAGCTATCAAGTGTTAGGGTATTTTCATATATGTAGGAAGCATACCAGGCCTACCTTTGTCAGATTAAGGCTGGTGTAGTAGTTGATTGAGTTGCTGTAGTTAACAACAACAAGATCTGTACTTGTTAGTTGCGTTCGCAGTTCCGTCAATCCCTGAGGTTTTTGAAGTTGTGCGTACCGAGCCTGAGAGCAGTTAGTAAGTTTATCAGCAGCTAAACGCTAAAGTGATTAAAGCTCACCATCCACATCGGCGTCTGCGGCCGGTCGACGTCCCCTATGTTTTGTCAACGATGAAAGCTCGAATCCTCTAAGGTGCATGTAGCCTCACCCATTCGCGTCCAATCTCCTGAAGTTTGGTGCCAATCCTGAGGTTTTCAATTAGTCTAAAGTGGTTTCGGGAACGTAATAAAGACGCACTCTTCCGTATCTTCAGTCTTGAAGGCACCCCAACCGACACGGGTGGTGTCTGTTGCCAGTCAGTAGTGAATAACAGCCTTAAAGCAGTTAACATACAAGCCTTAACCACTCCAACCGTCTCTGCAATGTTCTTCGGGTTCAGGGTGAGTCCACCAATGATGCCAGCAAGCGTGGTACTTGACGAAGTAACGAACTGTTATTGATTATAAGCACTGGTGCAAAATGGAAGAACGAAGTTAACGCAGACTTACTGGGTACGAGCCATAATCAATATCTAGCATCAGTGCCTATTGAAGTAAGTAAGCACTGTTTGTTTAGCGTTTGGGACGAGAACATTACGTTTGCGCCTTCGACCACAATCTTCTTGTCGCTCTGCTGTGCGGATGTCATGAAGGACACGCCGTCCACGACGTATTTCCTCATCATCTCCCTGTACTCCTCAAAACAAGCAAGCTCGGCTTTGATGTCGTACTTGAACAGTTCCCCAAAGCGCTTTTGATAACCATCAGCTAAGCGCTTCACCTTCTCCTCGAAAAGTTCAGGATAGAAGATGTCAGTTAATTTGATGCCCGTTCGCTGGGAAAGTTAGCGCACAGTGCGACCCCTCGTCAAGCCAACTTTCTTACCGCTCTGCTTGTTTGGTAGCATGGACCAATGCCTTTGGTGAACGTTAGACCCCGTTGCTTTAATAGAATCGCTAGCCCTGCTGTTCATATATGGGAGTGCTTGTAAAGGGGCAAAAGCAGCATGAAATTCTGAGGGTACATTACCGCGTTTTGTCGTTCCAATAGCTGCGTCTGAGGTTTTCATTAGCTGCTGCTTCTTAAAGAGAGCATCGAAACCATAGGACGAACCTCCAAGCTCCTCCTCCTCAAGACCATCAACTGCCATGTGCATGTCCAAGAGGACATTGACCCTGTCAGAAACAAGGATTCGGTCGTGTACCGCGGTCAGGCCCTCTGAGCTATGTTAGACATACTAATGCTCAAAAGACTGGGATACCCTGCAACATACTCTCTTCAAGCTCCTTGAGCTCGCTGAAGAAGGTTGGGCTAGAGGGACCGAGTCAGTCTTATTGACCTGTTCAGTTGAGGGGTGCGAGCCAGGCGAGACATCAATAAGATGCCTGTCTGGCGATCGATCGGATCATAGTCGGAGGATTTTGTGATGACGCACATGTGAAAGACCACACCGGAGCCAATGAAGTTCATGCACTGCGGATTCATGAGGCCGGAGGGCAAGAGGTGAAAGCTACTACAAGTCAGTAGCCAACCACAGCTTCGACGCCGGCCCGTTCTTTACTTGTAGGAGACTCCATCCACCCTTTGACTCATTAGCAAATAACAAGTATATCAATTGATCGATTGAAAGCGCTTGACGAACTTGATCGAGTGACCTGAAACCGTCCTACCGGTCAGCGCTGGCCCCCGATTGAGGCCGCTCTAGAGATTTGCCTCGCGGCAGATAGACTGACCTGCATTAGATCCACCCTTGAGGGTAGTTAGCAGGTATTCCACCGGGAGATAGTCGATTGCGAAGGGATCGTGGAAGCTGTTGGCGGAATTGGTGCCTTCGTTGAACTTACGGCAGCTCGGCAACAGAGTTGCGCCTCCCGGGACTGGATATCAACCAGCTTTCCCTTCTAAACACACAGCATCGTTAATGTCCGGATGACGGGCCGTATTGGGTTCGGATCGAGGACTCACGCCTTCGTCGCCTATGAGGTTATCGTTAGCATCGTGAGAGCCAACCGATATCGGCCGGGCGCAAAGGACGCATTCCAGGCAAGGGAGGCAAGGCAAACTTACCCCATTGGGCCCCGAGAATGACATCGATAGTCATTTTGTTCGAGATTAAGATTGGTCGTCGTGGGCGCCGTTGTCGTGGTTGAAGGAAATAAAAAGACGATGTGCAACAAAATTTTCATAGACGCGGTTGGTGAGTCGGCAAAATGCCGTGCTAAAGTGGGTCGGCTGAGTCATGAATTACACTGTGCAACAAGCCAGATTTTGCCTATATCGCCTTCAACGCCTGGCTGTACTGCGGTGATGGTTCAAGGGTGCTCTGGTCCAGGAAAAGAACCACGCGCGGGAATTCGTAGGTGGCATACAATCAAGAAGTCTGCGATATCGTGATTCAGCTGAAACGCGGGAACGCGGGACCGCTGCACTACGAGCGTTGAGGATAAAGCCATTCAAGAGGGCATTTGACCTGAGCACAAACTTCCAATTCTCTGCAGACAGCTCATACAGATTACTAAATTCGGTTGACATTTTCTCTCTCGGGCGTCGTTTTCGATGAACTTATCTTGGCTATTCTTCATTTCTTGTCCGAACCAGCTGAACTATGCAAGTGGTGATCGAAGCATTTGACTTTGCCCCTCAGTCACATTTTACCCCGCCCCCGCCCCCACTGTGACATGTTCAGACGATTGATATGCCGATGTCGCCGTTGCTTGAACGCAGCCATCCACAGGGACGATCTTCCTCCCTCTGGTGCTGAAAAGCCACGAGAGCATAGAAATATTAACGCACCTTACCAAAGCCTGTCATTTGACCTGAAAAGCTAAGTAATTCGTAAATCCAAACGCCGTAGATAGTGTTTGAAGCTCGCCTGCGCTTCCGAAACTTCACGGGAGAATGCCGTCCTCCGTAAATCCTTGCGTCGCATACTCGCATCGCGGTGACCACCAGCTTTTGTTTTGGCGTCTTTAGAAGAGCCAAAAAAGATGGTGAGGCGTCGGTTTACCCCACAGGTTCTAAGGGACACTGGCCTTTTAAGGTAATAATCTGGCTGGGTTGTAACCCGGGAGGAAAGAAACGCGCAGGAACAGATATTGCGACCCCTTCACAAAAGAAGCAGAAGACGGGCTCGAACCCCCGACCGACGCTTGCCCCGGAGCTTGATGAGCTGAACCAGTTCGTCGAGACTGTAGCGGCCGAAGAAGCAGTCAAGAATCCAGATACCTCTTTCGTCACAGGAGTTTTTCAGCAGGATACAGACGATGATCCAGGCGACCCGGATCTGGATATTTTTACTGACTTCAACGACGAAGATTCTGAGATATCTGATTCCGAGAGCGTCAGTAAGATCAGAGACGATAGCGCGCCTTTCACCTTCCGAATGGACCCTAGAGTCATCGACACGCTGATTGCTGAGGTGGAACATGCTCATAATACTGAGCCCGTGGAAAACGACCGTAGGTTCAGACCGTGAACTCTCTGTTCCTTTACCTAGAGAATGTTAACACATAATTACTATTACAGTGCCTGGCGACATGCCCGAGGCTATTGCAGAGAACATCCGCCGACATGACACTTAGTACATGGACATTGTCGACGCTGTTTTCAATGCAGCTCTCAAATACAACGACAAGACCTTCGAGCAAGCTCCATTCTGCTGGCATATGTTACAATAGTGCAAAGCTAACGATCACCTGCGCCCGCGTCTGGTCGAACTTTTGCTGCACCCTCTCGTCAGGAGTTACCAGTGCCGGAACACTGTGGGACAGCAACCAACTCCTTACCATGATACTCTTTCGAAAATGGAGTACTTCCCGCTGAGTGAGAAGCCGAAGGCTGTGCCTAACGTGTTGGGCATATACCTTTTGCATGGAATCCGCACTCAGAGTCAAGATCCAGTCAAGGATCCCTGCTATGTTGGTCAAGGTGCGAGTATGTCAATCAATGCCTTAGGTGATGTTGGCATCCGACTTCGAGGAGAACAGCACTGTACCTCAGTCAAGTCATGCAAATGCGGTCTTAAGACTGTGAAGCGAGAATTGCATGTTCACAAGCGACTTTCGAAGACTGACGTTACCTAAATAGAGATAACAGTGCTGTCTCTGTTCCCGTATCCTGTTCCGGAGCTTGGCGAAGAGGCACTGCGTCACTTCCTGTCAATCCTCACGCTCGCTGAGACAATTGATATGGTCCTTGTCGACACTATGAGCCAACTAGAGGGCCACGAATATGGCCTAAGGGTTGGTTCCAAAGAAGGGTTCGCAGCACTAAGGCCGGCCGGCGTGCCTCGAAGATTTCATGAAGGCCTGAACCGCGCACTCCCTCTCACACAGGGGAACAGCAGAATGAAAGGGCTTTCGTATTACGTATTACGCTTCCTGGTCTCCTTCAGAGGTAGCAGTCTTCATTCAAATTGTGAAGGAGCACGAACATGATGTCTACGTGCATGGGGCAAAAGGCACGACTTGCGTCCAATTCAACTTCCTGGTGTCACAACTGCAGCTCAGCGGACGACACAAAACCACGGCTGGATTTGTGACTCTGTACCGAGCACTGACCCAGAATCCAAACTCAGGATTCATCCCAAGGCAATCCAGCAGATGGCGAAGCGTATGGGCTCAAGTCTACGGGGTGAAACATCACCTGGAGAAGTCGCAGCTTGTTATGGACCCTTTGGATTCGAACGATCTGTTCTACCATATCCCACGGCTCGAGGACGGTCACAAAACATCATACGACTTTCGCGAACTGTTGAAAACAACTGGGTATGCTGATTTTAAGCATTCTATCTTTCGCACCAAATTCTGGACTGTGTACCTACCTCGGCTGCTTCATCGCGATGTCTGGGAAAAGATCACAAGTAAGCTAATTAAGTATCCCTTGCAGTTTGACAGTAATCAGCTAAGCAGAATCAGAACCCCCCCTGAGCGCCTAGCAGCAAAACTCTCAGACCTGCCAAGGAATGTCTTTGTGCGGTCCCTCGCAGCGGTGCGAATCGTAGTAATGTTGACCAGGCATGGAAGCAAGATCGTGGATCCATCTCACTCCGATCCCTTGCCGCCGTGGACGTATGGGCGATCAGGCCAAGACTCTCAAGATGGTTCTCAGACAGGAATAAGGGCCAACTCTCTTGATCCCTTGGACAGCTCAGACTCGTTGGGCAACGAGAATCAGGAAACCCAGGGCTTGCATGAGGTTTCTATTCATCAGTATGAGTGGCCGTCAGAAGCAAGCTGATACAAGACCGTTGCTGCCAGCCATGACTTATTAGCTGTGACTGCTCTGAATGAGGAGAAACGGACTCCCTCCATCATCGAGGTCGCTGCCACCCACATGTCACCTTGCGGAATGGCCCAGTATCGGACGTCGACACTCCGCATTTTGACAAGACTAATGCGTGACCACCACGAGAGCCAGTACGATGGTCTTGGTGGGGCTCTTCCACTTCAGCAGTAGTCGCGGGTACAGTATATAGAGGTATCAGGGCCAATATATCAACAGCTTCCCCGGCACAATATCAGACCAAGAGCTAGATTCCAGGAACTCGGCATTGCGTCTACAGCCAGGTTCAACAAATTATCTTTGCACCGTTATAACAATTAGTTATTTAACTGAATAGAGGAAATCATGTGACGGGTTGTTTGAGCAGTTACCTCTGCACTTGGCTTCAAGATATCGAGTTATGGATCCCTTCTACTTTGGAAGATAGTTTCATATCCGCCATTGTCTTGTTTTTCTTCTTTGTTACTTGTTTTTACCGGATGCGTTTAGCTTGATTAAAGGCTTGCTGTTCCTCTACTCTACGAAATGTCTATCAATTTCGATCCCGGAAAATGGCTGACAGCCTAAACAATCCATGACTTGGAGTCACGAAGCTGACTACAAAGCTGATGATCAAAGACATCCGACACTCAATTGCTTGAAACTGGATATAGAATTAATAGCTATGATGACGCAACACTTGGTTGCTATAGCACAAAACGGATTCAACAACTCAGGTATCATCGTCATAGCCATCAGCCATGTAGCCATCAGCCCTGTAGCCATCTTCGGGGCGCCATGTGATAGATCGCCCTGGCTGTAAGTTTCAAGCCAGTGTTTTTTATAGTCTTGATTATTGTCTTTGTGCCCATCTCCGCGGCACCTAGTAATTAGCTATCTTGACTATATACTCTATTCCTGGATGTAAGTTACTGGCCGTTTAAATTATCAGTCATCATCGTCAAAACCACCAGGCCTGCAGCCATCTTCGGGATGTTCTACAATAGACCATCATAGCCCTAGACTCCAAACGACCATATTTGTATAGTCTGGATTACCACCTTTGTAGCCAGCTCCGCGGTACCCGGCAATTGGTCGTCTTGGCTGCCGGCACTATTCCCGCATTCGAGCAACGGACTGTTTGCATCATCATAGCCATCAGCTCTTCACTTCAATCCAAGCAATTGACTGTTTGCATCAACGTGGCCATCGGCTCTGCAGTCAACTTGAGCCTCTAAGAGTGCGAAATATACAAATAGCCAGTATTATAGGATTGCAGTAGAGGGGAGCAGCATGTGTATCAGTCCAGGATTTCAAAGGGGAAGCTGCCCGGTAGAACCGCTATTTCTAGATAATATTTTTCTCCATTTACTCTTTTATTAATAGTGGTTTGTTTACAATTCCAGAACAGTTTCCATGGAATATCGCTGTGACCGAGAAGGATACGTTCCCGCTCACGTGTGTGGAGCATGACATGACAAAGTTGTATGTCTGAATTGGCTCGCATGTCATTGCACCGACGTACGCTTAGTATTTTTACTTGTGGAGCTCACTGATTGCCACCTTGAAGAAATCAAAGAATGTTATCGGCTGATTACGGGTCAATGACTCGGTTTCTCCTGACGCCTAAGGAGAGTCAGTCTGTCACGGTCTGTCGGTCGGAATGCGCGGGCGACCTCTACATCGGGTCTCCTGGATCTCGTTTGTGGTAGTGGTGACCACGACCTGTGGAAGACATATGGGACGGGTAAGCGATCTCGTATGATGTTATCAATCCAACGATGCTTTACCAGAGTAATTGGTAGGGGAGATAAGAAAGGCTCTAATGTCCAATTTGAGCAGCATCTTCATTCGTTAATGAGCCAGCATCAGGTCAGAAAGAGGAACATTTGTGTGTGCAATTGCCACGGAGCTCTGTAGCATTAAGTGGGTTATGTAATCAATGATTATGTAACACTTCTTGACGAACCCCGAAATACTCCGTCTTTGCTTCTGGGTTATGTGGATGTAATGGTACAGAGTGACGAAGTATAAAGCTGTGACAGAATAATCCTGAGGCCGCACCAGATCCATTCTGCGACTCCAGACTTTGACGCATTAGGCAAGGCGTCGAGAACCCTGAAATGAATTCTTCGCAGCGCCCCGCCCAGGTGCTTCTGTGCCGGCAGAAAAGAAGGAGAAAAAAAAAAAGAGGGACAGGACCCAAAACAAATGTGAAAAGGCCTTGCTAGTTGCTATGCGACTACGACAAATTCGTGCATCACGAGGGCCGTTATTATTATCCCCACTAGTCAATTGGAGAGGAGACCCTTATATCGCACATCACAGGATGTCCACTAACTGAACTTTGTATTCTGCATTCCGTACTGAAGCCTCAACGGGCAAAATACCTGGACAGCACCTCAATGCCATTCCAGGCGAGGGGCGGTCTAGCTGGCTGATGAGGCGCCATCCGTCTGACAGGAGACAGCCGTCACAGAAACGCCATTTCTTGTTCCCCCCTCAGCCTCTTATCGGCATAGTAATACGGAGTGCATATGCATATATAGTATGAGCGGTATCTATGATGATGATGCATGCACCGAATTGCGCCGCAGAATGAATGTCAGAGAGGGTCCAGAGGGGGATAAAAATAATTAAAGCCAGCCCAGGAGCTGGGAATATCGGAGACACGTCCGCATCAAGTGGCCCCATCACCGCCGCTGTGCGTACCCAGTTTGGATGCGAGACTAATTAGGAGGGGATGGATTGGATAGATGCCTTGGACCTTCTTTCGTGCCTTATGTACCCCGTATGTCCTAACTACATGTAGTGCCAGGTACAATATACCTACAATGATGGGGCTCTTTTTCTCTCTTTTTTGTCTCTTTTCTTTTTTTGCTTCTCCCACTTGTTGGCATGTGTGTATCAGCGATGCGGGTGATGGTCCCCCATGTGAGTGTGTCCCTGTACATACGCAGAGCAGAAAGAACCTGTGTGCAGCCTCCGCAAACGCAGGCGATATGCGAGGGAGACAAGGCGATGCAGGGAAGCCCAGTCGGTTCGCTTCTGGGGATGGGTTTGCCGCCCAACTATGCACTCCCTGCCTACCTACCTCACGTGTAGCTGTAGATGTATCTCCATTGGCAGTGCTGGTGCTGGTGCCGCCGATGGCGGGACACCGCTGAAGAAGGCGAAGAAAAAAAAAGGAAAAAAAAAGACTGTGCCCACCGCCTTCCCTACCGGTCGCCCGTTGCTAGTCCAACTCCGAATCGGAATGGACCCAGGAGTCGCCGAGAGAGGTTTCCCTTTCCGTTTCCTGTTAAAAGTATTTTTTATAAGTCGAATTATTATTGTTATTGTTATTGTCATTGTTAGTTAGTTATTAGGTCCCATGTATTCATCTCTTTTTAGTTTTGTCCCTCTTTTAGTTTACTTCGCCTCACGATGGCAAATGAGATCCCACCTGGAGCCACTCTATTCACTGTCCCTGATGCCCCCAGGGTCAGAGGGTCCCGCATCGTCACCATCGGTGGGTTTTGGTGCTGCTGCGGCCCATGTTTCCAGTTGCCAGTGCAGTGCTGTAGCCCCACCCAGTCGGTCCCCCTCCCAGCGACAAGGATCCCCACTCGCTCCCACGCCGACACGCACCGCGCTTGCCCGTTTGGTGCGGCCTGCCTCAGAGCCTCTGGCCTTTGGTCGTTCTTGCCTCAGAGCCATGCCTGCAACAACCTGGTCCGTGCCGCTACTGACGTCTAGCGGACCCACTTCGGTAACCATGCTATCAATGCCGACCAATAGGATTGAGGGGGAAGGGGAAAAAAAGTTCAAGCTCTCGTGCTTGCTGCCTTTTTTTTTTTTTTTTTCCCAGCCAACGCCAAAAAATTGCCTGAGCTTGTTCTTGCCTCGCCCTGCCGGCTGGCCCCCATCATTCCTTCCCATCGACTTGCTGACCGCCCCCCGACTTGAGCTTGTATCAATTCTGCCCCCCCTGATGATTGTAATTCTTCTGAATACCCTCATACATCATCTTTTATCTATTGCGGCGGAATCAACAACAAAAAAAGAAAGCAAAACAAAAACCGACCAGACCCATCATCACCATCCCTCCTCCGTGACCTAGTCCCTTGTTTCATCAGCTCGCTTGCTTGATTTGCTTGTCCATGGGAGCCAACTTGTAGTCGACTGCCTCCCAGCGCCACCGCCTTTCCTGCCGCCTGCAAGCATATTCCTCCACTCCTCATTCACATTCACTTATACAAACAATAATACAAGAACAAAAAGAAACATATCCACGCACAGCATCATGCCTTACAACACGCGCCGCAAATCACTGTCCCTGCCCAGTCTAGGCATACACATCCCCGTCACGCACGCCGCTCGTGCTGCCGCCGCATCGTCAAAAAGTGCATCCCGTTCAACCTCTTCTGCGACGACAACAACATCAAGTACCTCTCGGTCAGAGTCGCCAGATGCGCATCCCAACAAACGCATCAAGAGGTCCCATGTCGCCGATACCATCGTCATAGAGAATACACCCCCCGCCTCACCTACGCAGGTTGGCGGCGATGACTTGCTCGAGGCTGATTCAACGACCAAGATCGATGTTGAGGGCATCAACGACGACATTGTCGAGGCTGTGGTTCTTCAGCTGCAGTCAACAGGCAACCGCCCTCATCTCGTCAAGGAGCTTGCGACTGTTCTGGCACAAACCCTCACCTCTGTTCAGCAGTAAGTAGCTCGGCCCCCTCGGTTCTCACATATTGCGCCGAGCCCTCTTCGAAAAGATTTGTCCACTAACTCGACTGCCTCAGATCTGCAAACCCTTGTGCCATCATATCATCTCGTCTCGCATCCTACATGAAGCGCACATGCTGGTCAGCTTCAGCGACCTGCCCCCTGGGCAAGGAGCTAGAAGCCATTCACCCAAGACGTACATACTACTTCCTTACCAACCGCCCCAGGCAGCCACTTCCCGACTTCAGCGCCAGCCAAAACACACCCGCTTCAATCGTCACTCCCTCAGTGTCCCTCACCGACGATTCAGGGTCAGATGATGTTGAAGCTAGACGGCGCGAGCTAAGTCCTTCACCCGAGGTGGACCTCTCGCCAGCCGAGTTTGAGCACGTTGAGGATGACGATGTTGTAATGCCCATGACGCCTATTGGATCATTTTCCTCTTCTCAGCGCATTAGAATCTCCCTCGATCCTAGAAATAATTCACCTCCCCTAGAAAAGGACGAACGCGAGTTCACCCAAACAGCAGATGGTTTGCAAAAGCGCAAGCTAAGCGAAGAACTGCCTGCCCCAGAGACTGTTGAGCGTCACAACTCCACCATCGTGGATTTTTATCGGGATGACATTTGGTTTGCTGACAGCCGTCCCATTCCCACCGCAACATTTCTTGCAAGTCCAGCGATGAGACCAAGCATGTCTGCTAGTCGGAAAGAAGATGACACAGACGCCTGGCTGAGACTAAACAAGCTCTTTGAGTGGGATCAAGGAGCTGAAAGCATCGAGATTGATGAGCTTGATTGCCTCCTCGATGCATGCTAGATACCTTGCCTCTTCCAGGAATGGGTTTTTTTTTTTTTTGGCTTTTTTTCTGTCTCATGCAAGGAGTTTATGGAGTCTCATGACAAAATGGGGTTTGATGTGCAAATGAATTTTACCATGAGATATATGGCGCGGAAGATGTAAGAAGTACTTCACCTGTAGATGTAGATTGTTATGGCTACAATATGGAGTGACGAGGTAAACTAAAAGGGGAATGCTCAAGGTTGGTCTATTTGGCGCAAGGCAAAAGAAAAGGTTTAGTCAAGGGGAAGCAAAAGGAGAATACCACTCATTTCTTTCTACTTCATGTTCCCTCTGTCGAGTCATTGTGATATTTCGTAAATACGTAGGCTAATTTGTACATGAAGGATGAGCAGGCAAGAGATGCGTAGGACACCTCTTGCTCTCCTCTTAGTGTGATTAATAATTATCGTTTTTAAGCAGCAATAGCTCATTTCGTCGTAGTCGTCATTCTCAGTTCGACCCAGACGAGGGTTCCCATTTGTGTTATATTCGGCCGTTCCACCTTGACGACTTCGAGCCCAGGGGTCTTGCTTGCGGCCTCTTCTACAATCGCCTCGACGTCTCGGTTCCACCAGCAGCCATATTTGTCGAAATGCTTGGCTGCGTTCTTATCCAGCAATCCGTTCACAAGGCCATAGTAGCCTTTTCCGTGCTCGAGGAGGATGATTCTGCCGGTGTTGTGTCGGAGGACGGTAGTGAGGTTCGATAGGACGGCAACGGGGTCGGACACGGAACACAGTCCAAAAGTCTGGATTATGGTATCGTATTTCTCGGCGTGGGCGGGGGGAGGGAGCGGCTGATGGGCATCGGAGTTGATGAGTCGGAGGTGTCCGTCCAGAAAGGAGAGCTGGCCGCCGGTGTGGTCGGTCATGGAGGAGGCTTTGACGATGGGCGCGGAGGAGGACATTGGTGGGACGGACTTGACGAGTTTCTGGCGAGAGACATCGAGCATGTCGACGGAGATGTCGAGCCCCGTGAAGGCAGTGATGCCCTGGGGGAGTTTCGGCGGCGGGAGCTTGTTGGTCTTGGCGGCCTCTACGGCGGCGCTGAGGGGGTCCCAGTTGTAGTATTCGAGGTTGCGGCCGGAACCCATGGCGAGCTCGAGGACATTGCCCTTGGCGTGGAGGGCGAGCTTCTTGCGGAGCTTGGTGATGCCCATCCACCACTCGGGGAGGTTGAGTTCCTTGTCGAATTGTTCGGCATTATCACCAGTGAGGGCGGGGGGTCGGCCGGTGGGGGAGGCATGTTCGCAGACGGTGGAGGAGGAGGAAGACTTGAACGTCGCGGCGGCAGTGCCAAAGATGTAGAAGCCTAGGAAGCCGGCAAGGATCGTGGCACCGGTGAGGGGCAGCCAAGAGGTGCGCCAGTGGTCGAGGAGGGTTTCGGCTTTGCGAGGGGGAGGTGGTGGCGGAGATGATGATGAGTTGGGGCCGATACTGGGTTTCGGTACGGTACTTTTGTATATGATCACAGTTGAGTCAAGGCCCATCACCAATGTTTACTATATTAGAAGGAGGGAAACAACATGATCTGAGACATACGGTTTGAAAGGTCTGGCCACGCGGGGTGAAGGAGAGGGAGGTTTGGTGGCCGCCGCTGAGGTTTTACCAGCATGTCGAGATGATCGAGCAGAAGAGCTTGCCAGGCGCCACCATTGGAGAGAATAGGTTGTTACATTCGCGGCCCTGGCGAAGCCGCGCATTGGGCCGATCATTGAACCAGCATATCGTCTGGTGGTTATATTTTTTGGGGGAGGTTTGGTGTTTGTGTTGCAAGTAGGGTTTACGCAACGGCTGGTGAAGAATCAAAATCAGTGACTGGCTTGGCTCCGATGTGGGTTGAGGGCACGGCCCGACACTTCGGAGCTGATGGGTGCTGTTGCTGCTGCTGCACTGTAGTGCTGAGCTGCATGGTTGGAATATGGGATGGGATTGGTTGGTGCTTGTGTGGGTCCAAATCGTTCCTGCTGCTCTGTAGGGTATTGTAAAATGATGATGATACACGATTGACTACCCTACAATAAACAACCTGGACATCGCGGATCGTAGGGCGTTAAAGGGGTCGCGAATTAGGGCTGTCGCTGACTGCAGACTCTAACCTGTGAGTTACCGATCTGATTTCTACAAGTGTATTGAGGCGCAACGATGGCTGGTCATGGGGATCTGCAAGAGATGCTGCGGATGTTCACGGCACGCAAAGTATCTATGATAGCTGCAATGGGTCATGTGAAGGCACTCCAATCAAAAGACCTGAAAAGGTAAACAGAAAATTGAACGCTCGTTTCTTGACCGCCAGCCGATTCGTTGACTGACAAGGCTCCTAGTATTGAGAAAATAGCTGACGCACCATTGTCAGCCGTTGAAGCGGCCATCAACGATGCCAAGCTTGCGAAGAGCTTCCATGCGGCGTGCAAATCCCACGGAAAGAAGGGGAAGCGCGCTGCAGATGATTCTGTCTCACCGAGCGCCAAGAAGCCCAAGCTGGAGGTTCATAAACGAGACTTGGACTATAGTTCTATGACACCGGATGAGCTCGAAGAGTCGCTGAGACTGCCTCTTGTTGAGGATGAGGAGCTTATCAAGGGGACTAGATTGGTCACGAACAGGGCACCATTAGTGCTTGCCTTTGCGGTGGAACTGCTTCGATTTACCATGCCAGAGCAGCCACTTAGTAGTCGGCTAAGTCTTGCACAAGCGGTGGTGAGTGCAAACTCCAGATCCAAGGCCATAAGTATAGGTATCGAGAAGGCGCCGCCTGGAGGAGACACTCAGATGCCCGAGGGTCAGCCAAAGGTTCGTGTCATGGGAAGAGAGGTACCCGTGCTGAAAAGGGGGGGCTATTCGTGGAAAAAAGAGGCAGCCGAGGCAAAGCCATCTTCCATAAGCAGCGAACAGACACCATTTACAACGACAACAAAGATCTGGACGACCAGTCGGAAACTTTCATCTAATCAGTCTACATTCGTTGCACATGCGGCTTCTGTATCCTCGCCAGCATCCCGATCTAGCCTCATGAAAACTCTCATGAACCAGAATCCCGAATTGGATACCGCAACGCACAACGCATGGGCTATAAGAACGAGGTACGGTGGATCGCCGCTTGTTCAGGAAGCATCATTCGATGACGGGGAGACAGGGTGCGGCAAGTTTATGCTTGAGCTGATGCGTGAAGCCAACATCGCCAATACTGTCATTGTTCTTACTCGGTGGTATGGCGGAGTGATGCTTGGGCCAGATCGCTGGCGCCTGATGCGCGAGTGCATCAATGACGCTCTCTCAGCTCAGGGGCGTACCTCGAGTTTCTCTGGCGAAGAGGCTGTCTGGGGACTGGATCCGGAAGACAAGAAACCGGCGATATCAACAATCGGAATGGCGATTCACCGCCCGGAAGCCGCGAGAAACTACCTTTTCCGAAGCTTTGCTTCTGGCACTCCCTCAGATGGGGTTGGTGGTGCCAGTGGTGCCAGCGACGGGAAGAAGACAGTGACAGCACTAAACGAAGAGAAGCAGGAGAATCTAGGAAAGCTACTGGGGGCTCTGAGGTTGTTAATCGAAAGCTGGGCTGACGTCTTGACCAAGGATGAGCTTGATAAAAGGGCGTGGGGTTGGTATGTAGCTGTGCGGCCTGATGTAGAGTCTGGTCCGTCTGGTTGGGGGGCGAAAGGGACGCTTGATTTGTCTAGGATATTGAACTTGAGACTCAAAGTAATGCCGAAGAGAGGGTAGTCAGGATACCGGATCTGATTCTGTAGTAAACGTAAGGCGTTCTGTTAGGTATTGTGGTTAAATAGCGTGTGCTCCTGGTCGATAATTGATCACGGGTGGTTTTTCTTTATGTGAAGATGCCATGGTTCACTATGAATTTATCCATACTAAACCCTAATTCATTCAACTGTATAATTTATCATCCACTAACACAGCGAATAGACTATTTCGTCACTGGACTAATAGATGTTGTTTTTGGTATGTTTATAATGAAGTCTTTAGTGACGGAGGCTCTTTTCTTAGGGGAGTGTTATCGATAAGGAACCCCACCATTGCCAGATGCCCTCTTCACATGAATTTGTATGGTTTGTTGGAGGAAATCTTTTCGATGAACAGCTTGCAATCTATATTAAAAAGCGTTAAAATGTAAAGATCTATTGTCACTTATTTTTTTAGTAGTTTGATATCTATTAACCTAATTGAGTGCTCGCCGTTGATGCTACCATTAGGGAGCAGTTGAGCTCAAGTCTACCAGCAAGCAAGCAAGCGCCAAGCCTAATTCGGCAAACCCCACTCGCTCCCTTGGCTCTAAACCCCGAAAATGCAAGTTCTGGCTATTAGGTATTATTATCAAAGTAAACACAACAAAGCGAAACAGAAGCTACCACTCTTCACCACCACAACAAACAAACGCTGGTCGACAACTCAACACCGAGCTCTTTCCGGACTACCACCTTCGGCATTGGCCATCGTGGACTTGGTACTAACCTACAGGATTTTACTCTTTATCCATTGAGATTCAACCGGGCCTTGACCGCGTCTGTGTCTCTTTCCCGCGCCAACACCGCGAATTTGTTGATTCATCCCTCGCCTCGGCGACGGAAAAAAAAGTCGTGTTTTCAACCCATTATTGGAGCCACGATAACCCCTTGTGGGAGACGAACGACGACAACTCAAACATTACCCTCTCTCTACCTAACACACTCCTTTTAACGCTATCGTGCGCGCCCATAATCGTTGCTGGAGCCGCCCTTGAGTCATGGAGAATTATCAGAAACTGGAAAAAGTCGGCGAGGGTGCGTTTCATTCTACTTCCAGCGTGTACTACGAAATCCATATTCTATTGAAAGAAACACTGGCAATGTCTATGTTTTATTCTGAGTCTTAATATACTGACGTCTCTTTTCTCTGGCATAGGTACTTATGGAGTTGTCTACAAGGCCCGAGATCTTGCCAATGGCGGTCGCATCGTTGCGCTGAAGAAGATTCGACTCGAAGCAGAGGATGAAGGCGTTCCGAGCACTGCCATCCGCGAAATCTCTCTTCTGAAGGAGATGCGAGACCCCAATATTATCCGATTACTCAACATTGTTCACGCAGATGGGCACAAGCTGTACCTGGTGTTTGAGTTCCTCGACCTGGATCTGAAGAAATACATGGAGGCACTCCCCGTCAGTGACGGTGGCCGAGGCAAGGCTCTTCCTGAAGGTTCTTCAGCCCGATTGCAGCAGCTTGGTCTCGGAGAGAAGGTGATCCAAAGATTTATGATGCAGATGTGCGAAGGTATCAAGTACTGCCATTCTCATCGAGTTCTGCACCGAGACCTGAAGCCGCAGAATCTGCTCATCGATAAGGAGGGGAACTTGAAGCTGGCTGATTTCGGTCTGGCTCGAGCCTTCGGTGTGCCTTTGAGGACATATACCCACGAAGTCGTTACGCTCTGGTACCGGGCTCCGGAGATTCTCCTTGGCGGTCGGCAATACTCAACTGGCGTAGATATGTGGTCTATTGGCTGTATCTTTGCTGAGATGTGCACACGAAAGCCCCTGTTTCCCGGTGATTCTGAAATTGACGAGATTTTCAAGATCTTCCGGTAAGTCAATTACGTCCAGATTCCACAACGGGTAGTAAATAGATCAAAGACGTTTAACTAACTGAGTGGTATCAGAACACTCGGAACACCATCGGAAGAGGTGTGGCCTGGCGTGACCTCATACCCCGATTTCAAGTCTTCATTCCCCAAGTGGGCAAGAGACTACGACAACACCATTGTCCCTAGCCTTGATGAAAAGGGACTCAACTTGATCGAGATGATGCTCGTTTACGACCCTGCTGGTCGTATCTCGGCCAAACAAGCCTGCAACCACCCCTACTTCGAAGACTATGTTAGCCAACAACCTCCTACTACTGCTACTGTCCGTGCGAATGGCTACTACCACTAGAGAGGGCCAGTAGCTCCATAACACGAGACGACATTCTTCTGTAAGAGGCGTAATGCGCTTATATGATATCCAAATCTGTTGGTTTTCAGGATACTGCGACGTTGCAACGACATTATCAGGGCATTGTTTTTTTTTTCTGTCAAAGGAGCACAGCAGAGATACCGGTATTCTTACTACAAATTACGCAGTTCAAGTCTGCAAATGAGAGGAGTGGCACACCAAGCACCAAAAAAACTGCACGGAAATGATACGGCCTTGCGTCTATCAGCTTTGATATCTTTTCCGATTTCCAGCCAGCATTCACAGCAAGCAAACAGGGGTGGCAAGACGAGCTAGTAGTGCAAAGCATTACGAAAGAGTTGCGATACCGAAAATTGGACGTCTTTTCCCCTCACTTATACATCCGGCGAAGTGGACTATCGCCTTGGTGATGGCTGAGCGGGCATGTGATGGATGGGAGGGGTTTGGGCATGAGACTGGCTCGTCTTTTGGCAGATTCTTTTGTTTTTATTTCCATGTACATTGTATGCGCAGGACGTGCGAAGCGGGCTGAGCGAGGGATTCTTCGCAGGGAGGTAATAGACTATGAGGATAACCTCGCTATGGAACATGAATGATGACATTTGGACTTGAGGTTCTCCCTTCCGTGTCAATAAAGTTGTGGAACGGCAGTGCTCCGCTACTTTTATATATGTGTTCTCAAGCACCGACCGAGGCTTGGACAACCTATCATAGCAATCACCAGCATGCCGGTATTGACAGCCTGGGAACCAACACTACAAGCCGTTTCTGTATCACATGGGGCAGATGTGTTCCAGCAGCAAACTAGAGTTGTGTAAAGCGAGCACAGGACACAACACGCCTCGCAGGCCCTCCAAGTCACAGAGCAAGCTGAAGATGATCTAGGTAGGTAGTAGGTTCGGTAGTACGGAAACCCACCAAGATGCCTAATCTGACTTACACTTAACGACCCTTTCATCTCTTCTCCCCCTTTGCTCGCTTGATATATATACGCACTTCAGTGTAACTCATTGAAGCAGTGATGTAGTAATCCTGTATGTAACTACCCAGGGCAAGAATCCCCAGAACTACCTCCCGCTACTGGCTACCTATATATCATTGTTGCATCTATATCAGTTTAACAAACTCGTGAACTAGTAACTATGATGGCATTCTACTAGATGGACGTAATTACTGCAGGCATTGCTAAACAATTCCTGAATTGGGATTTCGTTTCCATTACTGATGAAGACACTCTGGGTACACATCGCTGTATTCATTGGGGTACGGTGTTGCATGCCTTACCTAGGTACCTATTTGCATTTAAGCTTCCTTACATGGTGATGCGTCGTAGAGTTCTTTGTTCTCACGCTGTTGGTAATATCTTATAAGAATTAATGCCGTTTTCATATGAATTATAAATTGTCACATTAGGGAGTGAGGCTAGAGAGAGTCTGTGTCACCACGAACAACGTGATGATGATAGAAACGTTGCACAGTTACAGAAGAAGCATTATCAGGGTTCTCATCAATTCAACTTGAGCCAAGAGCTCACTAAAAAGCATCACGCTTCTTACACATACGCACATACGCACATACACTACCAAAATCAATTTCGGCCTTTTTTTTTTTTCTTGGCTTCATTAAATCCGCAAGTAATAATACGCTCCTCCCTCGTAACCCTCAGACACCGCCTGTGCTCAGGAGGTACCTTAGGTACCTTTCTTTCTCTCAGATTCAGATACGTGTACTTCGCACCATGTACACAAGGTACCTAACCCAATGTACCTAACCTAAGCCCACCATCATCCCAAACTGTGGCTAGAGCATATCTGTCTCTCTGTGTTTAAACCCCCCTCTGACCTAAATTTGTCTGTGTGTGGCTTAGTTCCCAAGTCCACGCAATGAGTGTCGCAAACTCAACCTCGGACGAAACCCTTTTTTTTTCCCCTTTCTCGTCTGATCTTGCACAGCCTAGAGGACTTGGCGGGAAGGGTGGGCTTTTTTTTTTTTACGATACTACTTTATTTAGATCCCTTTTGTATGTGTGTGTGGTTTTTTAAAAAAAAGAGCAAAAACTACCGCCGGAGAATGAATGAAAGTCTGCCCTTGACTCAGACGTGGGAAGCAAAAAACAGCCTGCACTGCCGAGAAGGCTTGGCGACGAGGCCGCATCCATCACATCACATGTAAGAAAATAGCTGGCCTAACAATGGAATAAGGCAATTATGCCGAATCGTTTCTGGGGGGCTCATCTTGCCAGGGAATACGAACAAAGCTTTAGACAGACGTAACGTAATATCAAATGGAATTCAATCCAATACAATACAATACAATACAATACAATAAAGAAAACAGCCGAGAGAGAGATGCAGAGGGAGATGTAATGACCATGTGTGTAGATACTATTACAGGCTACATCACAGAGCGCCCGCCGATCCAGTTTCATGCCCGTCCCCTGTTTTGGGCGTGTGCGTGCTGCAACTGCCACTGCCACTGCACCCCCTTGATTGTTCTAAGTACATGCATAGCAGTTTTTGTTCCCAGGAGGCGTCTCTTTGCAGCCACACAGAACCCCTTTTTTCGTGGTTATCCTTTTTCGCTCGGATACCCGCCATTCTGCAGCTAAAAAAAATTTAAGATCAGGTACATAAAGTAAAGTAAAGTAAAGTAATAAAAAAGCGTCAGATTAACTCTTCTAGGCACTTCCTCCTGACCATCGGTCTAAGCACCTCCCTTTTAGGTAAGGTAGTGTCCAGCAAATCGTCACGTCACAGGAGCTCCATTCGGTAAAAGCTGATTTGGGTCGTTGCTGTACGGAGTACGTGTGTACCACGTTGCGAGCAGCCACCTAACCTAGACACGTACTTTTAACGGTCAATGCTTGGGTTTTTTTCTTTCTTCTTCTGCACGCTGTAATAACAATCGGTGGCAGTAGCATGAAATATCAGGGGGCCGGAGAATTATATACGGGTCTTTTGATTTTTCCATCTTATGCGGTTTTGTTGTTGTTGTTGTTGTTGTTGTTGTTGTTTGTTTTGTTGTCACGTCACCTCCTACGTAGCACAACCGTTGTTCTCTCCACGCACCACCACAATCATTATCATGCACTCACCCGCTCTTACCGAGAGCCCCATTCAAAGCATTAGCAAACGAATTTTATTATCCTCCTCTTATTACCATTTCCCCCCACCGAAATTACCAACGCATCAATAATAATAATAAACTTTTTACATAAAAAAAAAGGTTATTAAACCGTTCGGGAGGAATATGGACATGCCCGCTGCATACATGCAGGCCGGACATCCCGATCCGGGTATAGAAGCCTGCACAGCCATCTCCAGTCTTTACCTACCTTACCTAGCTGAGCATCCATGTTCCAAATCAAGTTCCTCCAAACGGAGCCACCGTCCAAAAAAAACCCTATTTCCAAAATTTTTTTTGGTCTTTTCTTTCTCCACCAATGACAAAGAATGCTCGGTGTCAGTTCGCACACAGCATTCTTCAGAGAACGAAAAAAAAAGAGAGACATACAACAGCAAAAAATAGCAACACTTTAAAAATATACAATTCTTTTTTCTTCTAGACTTCCCGCCGGAACGGGAGGCGGGAGTGTCGCGAAGCGCTTTATCCGCCCAACCCCATCTAATTATTAGTCTCACATTTGGAAAAATGCCACACCCCGACATTGATGGACTGCGGTACCTGCATACCTTACCTAGTAGCATTCGGTAGGAGGTATTAGTATTAGGTATCTTATCTATTTTATTCGACTTCGATATAGCACAGCATGCACATAAGCATATGTAACATTGCTGGCGGTCTGTGTAATTTCTGCTATGCCTACTTCTAAGAAAGGAAGGAATATTATCTGCATCTCGGGTAATTAACACACGGCATTTTGGAAATAACCACAATAACCAAAAAAAGCCGCTCAATCTATAAGCATCTTCCTTGGCTGGTGTTACCGCACCATCAACAGACACATATCAGCTAGGATCAAAGTTGGAGGGTACCTGTTCAAAGGATGACATCCTAGGCTAACTTACTGCACACGATATTAAAAGCTACCCCTAAGTATCTCTTTCTCATGCCCGTCAAAAATTACAGATTCTGCCAAGAAAGGGTTTCGGCGCAGGAGGCGTCGTTTTCTCCCCAGCCCATATTCCAACACGTCGGCCAGCCTCACCATTGATGTCTCATCTGGATCTCTGCATTCTTCTGCTTTCATGTACTACTTCGCGTCTTCTCCTTCTTCCGCCCCCTCCCCTACCCCTGCTTCGGTAAGCGCCCGCAATGCCTCTCAAAATGGCAACACCTCGCCAAACCACGGAACCACCCCCCTGGTGTCCGCAGCGCTTATGTGTTACAATGGCCCCGGTCAATCTAGATCTTTCTTTTCCCCCATATGGCGTTAGCCACGGCGCTTCAAAGTTTCATCTGCCGCGCGTTCTCTTCTCGTTCGCTTCCTCTTCGAGTGTGTTGACATTGCCCCCTGCGCTCAGATCCACCACAGCGGCTATTTCGAATTGCCGAGTTTCTCTCACTCCTGAAACAGCTTCGATATTCAAGCGAAATACAAATTGCCCCTGCACAAAGTTGCTGGGAATAAGCCCCAGCTCTTCTATGGCGCGTACCCGCAGGTTGCGCCTAACGTGCCAACCAGAGTTACACATCTACCCGGAAGCAATCTGAAGCGACGGTTGGCTGATGAAATTTGCCGACTGGGACTGGATGACGAGCGTCAGTCAAGCCACTGCTGACCATGACTTATGGCTTCGGAAAATAGACCATACTCGTTTCGGCGCATCGATATCCAGATGCTGAGAACCTGTCGTGTCGTAAAAATTTGAAACGTGAGATTTGCCGATTAGACCCTCAACCCCGTTTATTCACGAGGGCTATTCTCTTGACCAGTGCCTGATGTGTGTTTCTGAAAAGCGCCCTCACCCTTGCTGTGAACTTGGCAATTTCTGCTTAATACATCAATCACGGCATGCAATCTCTGACTCTGCGGATAATCCGTCACGACTGGTGGATCATTCGCCGGCCCCACCTCTCCCACATGGCCGATCGAGATGCCCCGTGCCTCCCCGGCTATTCAATACGACATATGGGTAGAAGGCGCACCAGCTGGATGCGTCGTTGAGACAGTCCTGATATGGCATTTGCTCAGGCAGCCACGGTAGCCTATACGTGCGACTTATTCGCCAACTTCCTTTGTGGCATAAGCACTTATATTTCAAGGTATTGATCTAGTATGTATACTTATCTTGGAGCTTAGGGTGAGGTGAGCCTGATCAGAGCTTGTGCTAAAAGCCTGAGCGGTGGTGATTGTACCACCCAAAACCATGCTGGCCGACGCCACAAATTATTGTTCAAAAACCATGTAACCTGGCGGTGGGATTCAACAAGTACCAGGTATGCCTGTCTTGAAGCCGCCTCGTTCATCTGGCAAATCTTCAATGCAGCATATGTAATTGACATCAATTACAAACGGGCTGTGAAGATGCATCGTTTACGTGCATAGTAATTTGGCGGTGAAATGAAGCTCCATCTATCTCGGGTGCTTTGGTCAACAAGGCTGTCATTATTGTAACTGCCGTCTCGTGGGGATCCTGTCTTCCTTCGCATTCACTGACGGGAGGCAGTCACACAGGGAGGTGATTCCGCCATCACATGACGAAATGCTAGTCACCATCGTGACTTCGTCCCATCCCTTCCTCTGTGAAAAGAGGGGGAAGCTGTTAGAGCATGACAACCCTACCCAGAGCTCGTAAAGAGCACTCCATAACATGACCGATCGACATTCGGGTGGGCACGACCTTGAGGGATTTCCGACCGATTAAATGTCTTCATTCGTGTTTTCTTGATTGATTCTCCAGCTGCCTCTTCGGCGGTGAAGGGATCTGGTGCGCTTTCTAAAGACCCCGCGTTCTGTGTGTCTAGTGCTTGCGGCCTTGCTGTTGTGTGTTGTTCGCCTGACCCACCGTATTGCTTGCAGGGTGCAGGTTCCCGTGAGCAGGGCGGGCAAACACATGCAAGCCAAAGTGAATCATTTTTCGGTGTTAACTGAACGCCTCCCTCGCAATCTTCCTTATTTCCCCTTCTTCGCCGAGGCTCCTGCTTGGTTTGATGAATCGTGCATGTCGTTCAAAAAAACAATGGTAGTTTTGCACGTTAGACTATCACGGGCGAATCTTATGACCCATGTACATTATGGCAGAGGCGTGCAGCTCGGACGATAAAGGTATGGCGTTGCGTACGGGGATGGCAGTATTGGGCATGGCGCCCAAGCTGACAAGCCCCCGATAGGGATATCAAATCTCGGTGACTGGCATTCCACTCTAATGCTGTCCTGGCACTAAGAAGAAGCGAGAGACAATGAAAAGACTGGAGAGGTACTTGATGGGCATGTATTGCGATAACCGTGCAGTCCGCAATGTGACTTGCTTCTTTCTTCTTCTCTTCATGCGGTTAATGGACCTGCATATCCAGGGATTAGCATTCCATGAATGGGCTGTCCAACTAGCCCGGAACTACCTCGTAGTGGATTTTTTCTTCTTTCGTTTCCTTTTGTTTTTGGTGGTAGCGACTGCATTCATCGGCATAAGAATCAATCTCCCTAGTGGGAAACGAACCTCATGTAGAAGGCACAGGAATAATGGACGAGAAACAAAAGCGGTTTGGCGAATGGCGGGGTATTGAAACATCGGATTCCAGGGCTGATGGACTATTGTGCAAGTCACATATACGAGCCGCCCTGTCTCGTTATGGCCAGAGATAGGAATCGGAAGCCAGCCTCGAAGCTGAAATAAGATGGTCACATTATTTCCGAAGTATTGGGCTGGATACCGCAACTGATGGATTACCAACTAGTAGTAGCATACACTTGTATTGGCTTGTTGGTACCAAAAAAGCAACCCAAAAATCTGAGTGAGTGTAGTAGCCCCACGAACTGGACTGGTCCATGGCTCGTCCCCTGCAGCATAGATCGGGACTAAAATGTTGATCATCGGGGTCTGGCTCGCCGGCCGCAGATGGAAATCGCTTTGGAGAACTACTGTAAATTGATTTCGGCAAGTCATCGCTGAAGTGACACCACCACCGGATGGCGGCGACACTAGCATGGACCAGATCGCATTGGTAGACTGCGGCGGAACGTCGAGATGGCCGCATTTCCTTAGGCTGGCCGAGGAGAAGCATCAAATGCAACCATTCAACGGAGGCTATGATCGATCTGACCCATCTCTGCCACGGGGATGAAAGATTTATGATTTGACTGGAATTCAATGTGTTCAGGTCAACCCCACTAGCAGATGCGCCGACATGGAGCAAAAAAAGCAGTTCGGCTGAAAAGTCGAGGGGCGGGCAGAGAAGCCTAGCGCCACGCCTGAGCTCATGTTGTTGAGAAGGACCCATCTCCAAAGCCTGACTCGTGAGAACCTGCAATTCGTTCGTTAACCAAATGGGATTGGATGCCTGAGATCAACCGATATCAGAGCGTACGGGGTCAGATGGGCATCGCTTCACAACCAGCAAGAGTCCAAATCCATAACATGACATCGCACCGCAGGAACACTCCCTCCGGGTACAGCAGTAGATAGCCCACAATGGTATCTGTGATTTCGAGATTATGTGATTCTAATGGGAGAAGTATGGGTCTTTTCGTCCGTTTGACCACGAACTGGAATGCCTGCCTACTTGACAGCCCCTGCGTCGATGGATGCACGATAGGTGAATGGCTCTCAGACATCCGAAGCCATATTCTCACTGTGGCGTGCGGCGTGGCTGGTCTTGTGCAAAAAGGTTGCGTTTTTTGGGCCGACTGCTGATGAGTTACGGGTTTGGGTTGATTGTCCGCAACTTGCCTATCTGGGCCCCAGAGGCGTCCGAGTTGGCAGCTGGAAGTGGTACTCACTTTGGGTATCGGTTAGTTGGCAAGCCCAGAGTCAGCAACGCAGCCAAGCATCCAATGAGTGAATGATCACCACAAGAAGAAGCAAAAAATCAAGAATAGCATCATCCTTTTTTATCTCCACTTTTTGTCATTTGCTTCGCCAGTGTAGCGAGCGTCTCTGCGCTACACAGCGTAGCCGCGGTCGCATGGCTGTGTCCATTCGGTTGAGAACGACCATAACCGAACCATTCGCATGCATCCTCTTGCCTCAGAGATATGGGATACCCTCTGGCGACGAGCACTAGGATTGGTTAGACGGCGCAAAGTTGTTTTGTTTTACAGTTGGCTTTATTCTTCTGCCTTTTGGTAGGGTTGCTCAGTCCAAAATCTTGTTTCGAGGGTGTGGAGAGGCGAGTTTCGAGCCTGGCTCGTTTCAAGATGCAGGCGGTCTGAGCCAATGAAGCACGCCAAAACGCCAGCGAGACGTATTTCTGCAGGCATGGCCCCCTGTTCTGGAGGCGCTTCGATGCTGGTATCGGGCCACTATCAATCTGAATTCGATGAGCGAACTCTGGACGTTTCGAATTGGCGGGATAAGAATGGTCGGACAGGGCTGTTAGGGCAAGGAGTGTCAGGGCAGACGACAAGTCGACATTGACTCGCTGTCAGCACCTGGTTGGACACTCTTTGCTCCAGCATCGCACTGTCCCTTGTTTTCCAAGGTCCATCGGATGCGGCGCATCGTCAATTGGCTGGGTGGACAGATGCATTGGCTGGGAGAGGTCGACACCCAATTCGCCAGGATGTGGAACGACAGCTGGCGTCCACTCAAGTTTCGGCGCTCACCACACCACAGAGACGTTGCTGGCGACTATGAAATCTAACATTAGAACAGCCCTGGAGGTAATATTGCCTTATGGATACATCTGGGTTTGTGTGTAGTGAACAGCTTTGCAGGCGTGAAATTGTTTTAATATTAAATGCATCGGAATCGTTCCTTCCAAGTAATTGATCCCATCTCATTCATTCGTTCCTTCCTTCATCCTCATCCTCCCTCACCCACTCCACGCACCTTCCACCACCTCTCCGCCCTTCGTGCCTACCCGAGGAATTTACGCGGGACGTATTGAGACTGCTGTGCAGCAAGAACCTCCAAGAAAAAAAAAGCAGTAATCTTCGAGGACACAAAGAAGGTCAGAAAAAGAAAAGAGGAGGCGTCTTTGAAAGGTGACACTACACGATCGTCACAAATCAGCGACATACAACATACCACTGCGTGGTTAATTCTTGTCTAGATCGACCGCCGGCCGGACACGTTCTGACGACAACTCGACACCTTCCGGGCCCTACGTCGTCTACTTGGCGGCATCACCACCTCGGCTGCATCTACTGCGGGCCGCTGACTCTGCTGTCGCCCTTGTGGTTCACATTTGCGGGAGAGGTGCAGGTTCTATCGTTGGCTTCGTTTCCTGCCTCCCTTTCTATTCGTTGTTAGATTCCAATCGGCAGACGCCCTTGGGTTGAAGAGCAGTCGTTACGCAAGATTCGCCTCGGACCCAACCACTCGCAACGACTTGAAGATTCTATATAACTTTGTGCCTTGCCCGCTTCATTTACCTCATTCAGATTTGGCAATTCCATATCGCAGCCTTTTCTTATCAGGTCGACAGCTTGCACGTAAGCAAACCCGCTGAATCTCTTCGTGAGACGTTACGCACAAACACATCGCATCGCACTGTCGCTCAACATCGCAATTCACCCGCATCACTTCCGCCCTCAAGCGCTGTCTCCTTCTGCCCAGCAAGAAGGGAAACTCTCTTTCACCGAAAGTAATCTGTGGCATCAATTTATTATTGACGCCACGTCTCTTTCTCAAACCCTCTCAAACCCTCTACATTACAAAGTGGATTGTTGAAGAGACACAGACACATCGGAAAGCTCCTCGGTGACTCAACTTCCAACGTCTTTTTGCCTTCCGCAGGATCGGAACTCCCCTGGCTCGATCGGACGGCGCCACGTTAGCAAAATCGCGGAGCTGCTTATGACTCCGGACTGCTCGGGACGTGCATAATAGCCCATAAACGAACCCTTCAATACATACGAAGACATTGTGCTCGTACCACTCAGATCCTCGGTTTGTACGGTGGAAAAATAAATTCTCTTGCTGACGGTCTTTTCATTTAATTGCCGTCACCCCGTTGTTTCTCGCTTGCGCGATAGCAAGAAACAAGATTTGTTTCAATTACGCAGATTCGACCATCTGTTCTTCACTGACGACATTGGTACCAAACAACCCCTGGTTTGGCACCTGGAACACGGAGTCACTTGGGCTTCTTCACAGTCACAGTCTTGGCCTCCCTTGAGTTTGGATCACTTCCGGAGCAACTCTGAAGAAACACGAGCCCTTGTTCGCATCAGCGATACATAGCCATCACCATCGTCAGTCATCGCCGCCCCAGCCACGGCGACGATTTCTGCATTGTATTCGGCATCGCAGCTCGGAGAACTCGCGGCCTCTTTGCCACCATCATCGCATTACGATTCTCGGCGGTGCGTACCAGAACCTCGCTCTCTCACCTACACACCCCTTGGCAATTCCACCCACCCCCTTCACAAGAGAGAGAAAAAAGCGTTGGGCTTGACGTCCCGGACCACCCCTGCTGACAACCTCCTAGAGTCTAACCCTGCCAGCTATCAACTCTAAAGGTGGTTGTGCCCAGCTCGAGAGCCCCTGTCGGCCTGGCCGCCCTGCCCCCGCAAGCCCACCTGCGGCGCACAGCTTGACATCCAGAAGGCGCTCCGCCTACCAGAAGCAGCTAGAGATACATCGAGCGCTCGTACCGCCACCCACACCACGCACTCTCGGAGCAACAAGTACCTTCCAGCGACGTACCCGGCAGCCCAGGCCCCTTCTAGCAGGACGCGGAGCACCCTCCCTCCGACCCATCCTCAGAGACTTGGACCGCTACCGTCCATCCGTCGCAACCCCTGCAGCCTGGAGGCGTCTCCGTCGGCAGACACACAGGCACTTGGACTCCCTGAAGGCACTCCCACAGTTGCACCTGAGGGCCACCAAGACCTGCTAGTCACTCCCTGTGGCGCACTACTACCGCACTCCACGCTGGGTCCATCAAGAGGCACTACCTAGCTCAGCCTCGTGCACCAAACGTCACCCTCCTGACGGACACACTTGCTCGTGGTCACTGGTTCAACTAAAAGGCGGCCACATGCACACGAACCTTGTCTGTTACTCCTTGAACCATCATCTTGTTTGACTTTTTTCCGGTCTCCATCACGAACATAATATCACCCCTACTCTTCCACCTCCACATCTCTCCCTTTAGATCCATCCTCTTCACTTTTTTGCCCTTGTTTCCACTCGATCCCGTCCACCCGGGCCTCCCTCCCTCGTCCCGAACCCAGATCTTATATACCGACGTGGGGACCACCACACCTCCCACGACATCTACATTCACGTCCATTCCCTCTCTACTGTCCCTAGCTGAGGATATAATAACGAAACATCGACTTACAACATCTTGACACACCACACATCCAACATCATGGCGTCAAGATACCTTACCATGGATGAGCTCAACAAGACTGCCCTGGAGCAATTCGTCTACCAGCCGGTCAGCCGGGACATGATTGCCTACCTGGCAAACGCCGCTCATAGTGTCATTGCCTGCGACTCCACCTTGATGCCTCTTGCTAGCGAATCTAGCAAACAGTCAAGTCTTCCTCCGTCTCCCCCACGCAGTCCAGAGCCCCGAGCTGTCCGCAGCACCGACGATGCCTTGCCTACTCTTGAGGAGTTCATCACCCAGCTGGTCGTATCCTCCAACGTCCAGGTTCCTACGCTCATGTCCACTCTGGTCTACCTCAACCGCCTACGAGCCAAGCTGCAACCCATGGCCCGCGGCCTGCGATGCACCACCCACCGCATCTTCCTGGCCTCTCTTATCCTCTCTGCCAAGTACCTCAATGACAGCTCACCAAAGAATAAGCACTGGGCCAACTACACTCACATCAACACCGACTATTACTCCTTTGGCTTCACCCGGACCGAGGTCAACCTGATGGAGAAGCAGCTGCTCTTCCTCCTGGAGTGGGACTTGAGAATTACCGAGCAAGACCTCTACCGGGAACTCGATTCTTTCCTGGGACCCCTCAGAATCAAGGTTGCTGAGCGACATGCCCGAAAGATGCGCCACCGCGAGGAGAAGAAACGACAGCAGGAGATTTATGCTGCTGCCACTCGCTACCCAAGCCCTGCCTCGTCTCGAAGCTCTCGATCCAGACACACCAGCCCCGAGCACTACCGAACCACCAGCACTGGTTCTACCAGCCCACCTGGACTCGTTTATAGCAGCTCAGCTAGCTCATATGCTTCTTCCATTTCGTCTAGCCGACAGCAGTCACGATCAGCAACTCCTCTGGAGTCGGACCCGTCGCCTTACCTCCATGAAACGAGCCAGGGCAGCCTGTACGACTCACCAGTGGAGATTATCATGGAGAAAGAGGAGCCCAAGGTGCTGGCACCAAACGGGCGAATGCTCCCCTACGATGTTTCCATCGAGCAATACCAACAGCTTGATGAGTCTGCAACCAAGAAGCGACACAAACGCGGCATGTGGGGACGTCTCCTTGGCGGCGCCGTTGCTGTCCGATAGACGAATCACCAAACCATCTCTCATCTTCGCGGCTATTTTCATGCTTTGGCGTTTTCTGGACTACTATCTTACGAAGTCGACTTGTGTTTTTTTTCTTGTTGAAAAGCATGGCGTCGCGGTATTTCATTTTTTCCCTTCTCTTTTAGAGCGAGCTGCATGGACGGCGCAACAGCAGTGGTGGCATCTCCTTGACTTACGTGTGTGCTTCGACTACACTACAATCAAAAATTAATATCCCTTACATCTACTACATCCTGTCATACAGAGATATCATGTGCATACAAATTGGCTGGTGCGACCAGCTTCGGAACCTTGGCGTCTGTGTTTTTCATTTTTCATTTTGTTTTTCATAGCTTGGGTTTACGATGAAGGCGAGGCGGTGACGAGCCTCTTACACACACACAAAGGTTGGAATATTTTCCTTGGTCATGGACACTAATCCAAGGATTGGAGTTTTGAGGATTGGGTTGGTTTTTACAGACAGTCGCTGCCGGGTCCCTGGTTTGGACCGACAGGCAAGATTTCTTTTGTTTGTACCCATAAGAAAGTAGCAAATAGTGCAAAGTAGTCAGATAATCTTCTCTGTATGGAGAAGCTCAATACCAATGGCCCAAAAGGGTTAATCTCATCATTATGAAAAAAAAATTCTGGCATGTTCTGCTGAGCAGGCTGCGACTCAGTTTGCAATGTGGTTCCTCGCGAACATGTCCTTGCTGGGATGTGCCTTGGTGAAATTGTCTTGCCGGTATCGTCGCTGTTGGATGACTGGCGCATTTGTGTCTGGTGAATGTAGAATGACACCACCCTTGTAGAGGGGAGGCGGAGCCGTCTGACTTCCTTTGTTCTTTTGTCTTCTAAAGTAAATCCAAAATTATCTTCTTGTGATTATGTGCCTTGTCTGTGGCTCATCATGAGCGCAGTGCATTTGCCATTGCATGTGTCATTAGTATTCATGGTGATTGATGGATTTCGAGCTGTATGTCTCAGAATGCGAATGTTTTTTTTCCCCACGTGGAATTGTTGTCTGTCCATTTGAATTTTTTATATGACCAAGCCTTGTTGTTTGATGTGTGGGGGGGAGGCTTTGTGCGGTGTGAGTGAGAGTGAGTGTGTGTGGTCGGTTGTGCATGGGTTGGGAACTCGTGATTGTGGGATGCGTGCGTTTGAGTGGTTGGGAGGGGGAGCTTGGGGCTGGGATGATGCTGGGGCTTGGTTTTGGGTTTGTGGGAGGAGAAGTAGAAGAAGAGAAAGGGTGCGAGGGCATTTTGCATTCCAATCATGGGGGTCAGATGCGAGTTGGTGAGGAGGAGGGGGGGGGGGGGGGGCATGATTGCTTGTGCTGTTCTAGGTGTGCGCTGTAGGAGAAA